>OU015523.1:12887333-13014833 GCA_907165065.1 Caprimulgus europaeus | reverse complement strand
TGTGGAAAAAGAGACTGATGATGGGAGAACATAATGGAAGAAGTGATTTTTGCACTGATGCCTGAGAACAGGCCTGTGGTCAGAGAGGAAGGTGAACACATCTCCTTCAAATACAATGACCATTGGCCATCACTGCTGCAGTACCTCAGCCCTTGGCCATCACTGCTGTCATGGAAAGGAGCCATGAAGACAGGCTGTGAATGCGGGTGGGCGTTGCCTGGATATGAACAGAAGGCAAAGTCCTTCATGATTGTGTGGGGTTCCACAGCCTTGCAACAGCAGTGGCCTTGCTCCAGGGAATGAGTAGAGATATCAGCACATAGCTAACAAACACAGCTATTTAAGCTCCATGTTTTTAATGTAACAAAGCCTGGAAAAGTCAGCATAGGGAAAAAAAGAGACCTGGGGGAAAAAAAAAACTGCAATCACAGGGAAATCAATATGGGGCCAGAGCTCTGCTGTGATAGCCTATAATTCACCCAAAGGAGACACAGAACAGCAAAGAAAAAAGCCACTTCCATTCTGGTTTGCTCATCATCAGTTGAACCAGAAATCAACCAAGTTCCAGTGGCCAACTCTTTATTATAGGCCATGACATAAAAGACAGAAAAGCCAAGACAAATCAAGCTGGTAGTGCAACAATTCACGTAAAGTGTCAGCTATTCTTGACTCATGAGCCTTTGATCTGACATCACATTTGGTCCAGCTTTCAGTTCTTACCAGTTGCTAAGGATGCTATAAATGAGCAGTAACACACTTAAAGCTAGAAGCTATGAGGTCAGCTTTAAGGGTCTCAAAAAACAGACAGACTTGAACACTTGAATAAACTTCCTGGATTTTGACATCTCATGAAAAGTAGCTGTATCCTGGAGTGCCAGAAATTTCTTCTATCAGCAATGCTCAAAATACTCCAGTAGATTTTTATCTGGAATTTTGCTTTGGCTTGGAGTGAGAGAGAACAGACTTTCTTAAAAATCTCCAGTTTCCTCAGAACTGCATACAGGACTCCAAGTATTAGACATGTGCTCTGGAAACAGCACAAGAAAAAGATGATTCACAGCTTAACTCCTGGACAACCCATAGGTTCTACTACAAGAACTGACTGTAACGAGCCGGTAACAAACAGCAGTCATAGTCCAAACAAGTGTGATCACCTCATAACCCATGTTTAAAGGCATGCAGCACACAGAGTACAGTCTTGTATCTCAGCTGGAGAAAAGTGTTTTAATACTCCTACTTTACAATTTGTCACAAACCAATCCTCAAGTTCATAAAGACTCAACAACAGGCAAGTTTTCAAGCAAATGTATATCCAAAAGCAGGAAACGATGCAATTTACATCTGAAATAAGATGCCTAAAAGTTATTCTTTCAAGAAATTCATATGTCAAGTTTCATACTTTCAGCATGGAAGACTTCCTCTGTCCTCATTACTTTTTAATTTCTAATTATAACTCCTATCAAAAGCTATATTATGTAGCTTTGGGATTAAAATGAGTGATTACTCTCCAAATGAATGACAATCCTCCAAATGAGTGACGGCTGAAACAAATACCTGAAATAGGAGAAGAGACAAACTATGTCTTCACTCGCCTGAGGCAAGCTCAAAAGAGACAAGCAAAAAAGTAACATACACTGAAATATTTAGAGCTTTTGTGTAGTTGTAACACTGAGAGGAAATTTCATTATTAAACACAAAAATAGGAAAGCATCTGGAGAGGAAACTGTTACTGGAGAGACGCTTCAGGCAAGCGGCAAGAAAAATCCCCCAGAGTTTCCTTGCACTTTGAAACGAGATACAGAACAAGAAAGAGAACCCACTGTGGAAGAAGCCTCATAGTGAAGCTGCTGAAGATACATGACCTGCCCAAGCACATGCCTTCCCTGGATACTACAGTGCTCCATTATTAAAAAAGGGGATCACCAGGTCCAAAAGAAAGAGGCAAATTTCAGAACAGGCACCTCACATGCCAACTGCACCACTGCCTTCTGGCACACTAACAGGGTGTAAAGCAGCAGGCACCTCTTGCAAGAAATGCCAAGAAGGTCCTGCAAGATCTTTAAAAGCACAACGAGGGACAAATCTCTGAGATGACAGTATATTGTGTTAGTAGCAAAAATAATCAAGACCCAAAGGACTGTGTGCCACTGAACGCGTAGCTGGAGACAGGAACACAAGCCAGATGTCTTCAGTGACAGCTGGGGTTGAGCAAGAGCATGTAACAACTCTACTGTTCTCTGTATGGACTGGGTCACAGTCCACAAAGGATGAGATCATCACAGGCAAGTAAGAGATATAACTGAGTATTACAAAACCTATTAAGATTATATTGGGCTTTCTCAATTATATTGCCAAGATCCCCGCAATACATTGTTGAATGGAAGGAGCAACTCCTTCTAGCACATGAAACCAAATAAATGAGCTCATTTATCAATAACAAAGACAAATGCATGGCTAGCATTGTCCCAAAGACACCCAAATGGAGATAAAAATTTAAATAATTTTAAAAGATGCAAATAATTTTACCTGCCACGTAGTTAGAGGGAAGACCATATTAGGTCCTAAGTAGCAAGACAATTATAAAAAGCACAACAAACAAGCAGCAGGGTCAGTGCTGGCACAAAACCATGAACTTTCAACACTGTTTTCATAAATTAAAGTCATAACACACTGCCACATTGATTGATAGGAAAATTAAATCATCCTCAGAGTCCATTGGAAAAGCTTCTCCAAAAAATTCTAAACTGATTTATTGCTCTGAGAACTCCCTTCCCTAACTACAGTATCAGTCTCTATGAAATTATCTCAGCTTTGCTAATATATATTAGTTCATATTATACACTGAAATGTAATGAGATAGTGGAATTTTACTGGAGGCCTTGGTATTGCTCATGTTTTCATAAAACAAACTGAAGCACAGCCTGGCCATGGAAATAAGGGCTTTGCTTCTTGGAAGCTCTGAGCTGCCCATGAAGGGTAAAAGATACCCCTGAATAACCAAGATAACACCAGCACCCCAGCCCCTCTAGCACATCTTTTAAACCCTCCCTGTATCATCTGGCATCATAGATCAGTAACTACAGCAAAATTGACTCCAGGGACATCCAGATGAATAAACAGACAAGCAGCAAGAATGCTGCAGAAATATAGCTGCTTTGCAAAGTTTTACAGAGATTAGTAATCAGTGTGAGTAGCAGTGACTAGGCAAACTGTGTTGTACCTGAATGCTTGAAGGGTGTAAGAACCTTTTGTAAAATCAATTTGGCTGGAGAACCTCATGCACGTGGATAAATATCTGCCCTTGTCATTCTATACTTCGCATCCTAGCCTCTCTCTGCAAAGGCCAGTTGCAAATTTTTGTAACATTATCAAGAATAGGAGGGTAGACAGTCCCAGGACTTGTTACCTGTACAATCCCCATATCAAGTGCTAGCATCCTCTGAAAAAGACATTAAGCGATCTAGAGAAACAGAACAATGGAAGAAAAAGCCCAAATCACCAGTAAAACATTCAAAGTCCTCCACAGGCCAAAATTGTGGCATTTTGTCTGGCTCCAAATCCAGATTAAATGGCAGAAGCTGGAGGAAGCCTTATGCATTAGAGATCCTGGGAAGATGAAAATTAAAAACAAAACAGAAAGCAATGGGTATGGGATGTGACTGCAGTACAGTAACTTTGTAAGAGCCAACAAAAGGTTAGAGATCACCAAGTGGTCACCAAGTTTGGGTTGTTACACCAGTAATGACAAAATCCTAGTTTGTTCTCAGTTCTCTTACTTCAAACAATGAAGCTGCTCTCCACTCAGGGTATGAAAGAAATGTTATCACAGACCCAACCTGTGTCATTAAATAGAGAAGTGATTTTTATACCTACTTCTAAGGAACATGCATCAGCACCTGTAGAGGAGACAGCAGCGTTCTGCTCTTCACAATGGATCGGTGTGTGTCCTGTGTGCAAACACAGCAGCTCCTGTGTTTGCACACAGGACACACACAGAATGTATGATCTGCTCCTGTACCTGCACAATCAGAATTCAGTAATACTCATTGGCTTTGCTATTCCCCAAGATTATAACATGCTATAAAGCGGTCAGAGAGCTCAACACTACCTAACTGCAGATCTCTGCATGGAGGCTGAATGTGAATGCTCCAACTTTCTATGCTGGAATCAATAAGGAACAAAAAGGATATCTTGAAACGTGCCTGGGTTGCTTGTCTAGTGCACTAATTTGTTTAATCAAAAGTAAAACACTAAACTACCAAGAAGGCAACACTATGTGAACTAGGATATGAGCTACAGTAGAGGAATGGAGAAAAAACAGACTTGAAAGAAGTGTGTGAATGAGACTAAGGATTGCCCTGTGTTGAGGGGGAAATCACACATCACTATGCAAAATTTTATCTGTTTATCTTCTGTCATTTTGTTATTTTTTGATCTATGATGCATTGCTCTAGGATGCTTCCATGGAAGGAAAAAATATTTCAAAAATCATAAATGTTTCTTTCTTAAATGGTGGGGTCTCATTCCACTTCCCTACCACTTTCAGACTCAATAACCTTTTGACTTAATTGACTCCTGATTTCCACCTGGGTGGTAAATTATCTGATATTCAAAGCCTATTTCAGCCAGTTAATCGATATTATTGCACTTATTACCCTGTGGGAGGGAACAAAGCTGAAGCTCTTCCAAGGAAACTAGGGACAGAGATTTCCTAGCAGTGAGAGAGCTAAGGAATATGATTGTTTGCCTTCTCAGAGACACAGGCATATATGTATGGGGTAGCCTGACTCTAGATCCCTACAATTTTTCCCCCCAAAGCGTGTCAAATGCCTTCCCTTCAAAATCTCCAAGCTAACTTGTCACATAAAGAAAGCCTGAGCACTCCAGTTTAACATGAATCCCCTCAGAAGTTTCCAGGAATGAGGAAGAACCTGCATCTTACACAAGCCAGAAATGGCTCAGGCTGTAAGGAAAGAAAGAGGAGATTCACAGAAGAGCCAGAGGAGTTACTGTAATTCCCTGATTTCATTGAAAGAAGTAGAGATGGAGATGCTTTAGGACAAAGAATTGTAGTGTCTACCTGCTGTTCTTCACACACCTGCTCCAAAGCAGAGAAGACCTTGCCCTTGCACAGCCAGATGCAAGGTCTGAACAGTCCTTAATTCCTCCCTTGCTACACCCCTGCACATCCACCAGGTTCTAAGGCACAGTAGAGCCCTGTTTTGTTCACTACAAGACCAACTTATCTGGACTTCTGGGGCTCCTTCCCACTCCCCTTAGGAAGCACAAGAAAGGTCTCACTGCCCGGGACACTTCTGCAATGTTCAGCTAGTATTTTGTATGCTCATTTTTGTTCCCTTGAATTTGGCTGTGCCCTTGTGCCCCACTTCAAATAGCAGCTTGCCTTCCTCATGGCCTAGCAGTTGTCATCATTTCACTGAGCTCTGCAAAATCTCTCCTTTTTTGTTCTTCATAAATCAGTCTCCAGTTTTGTTGTTTATAGTTCCACACTGGGAACCACAATTACTTCTGCAGTGTAGCAATTTTTTCTACACTTTATTTTTCATCTCCACATTAATCTTTTCAACAGGAAGAACACCATAAATATTTGAGTGACTCAGTCTGCTGCTGCCACCAAGCATACACATGTCCTCTGCAGCTCTTAACACCAGTGCACCAAGCCCACTCCATCTGTGGAGATCAGAGCAGGCTGCTGGGAGGGCTGGAACAAGAGAGACACAGCCATCTGTGCTAATCAGAGTCACTTACAAGGTTACTCCCACCTGGGAAGAAAGGAAATAGCAGGCAGGCATAGTAGGATAATACACTTTAAGCCAATCACTGGAAAAGTGTATTACCTCTGCCACCCTGGACAAAGACCAAGTGGATAATAATGTTCTGACAGCATAAAGTCAGCCTGAAGTTTAATTTAGCTAATGAGTTATGCACAAACTACACTGAAAAGATCCAACCATGTGTGAATTCTGGTTCTAACTCTTCCACTGACCACTGGACAACTTTAGGTAAGTAACTTGAAAAAAAACAAGTCAAAAAGAAAACTCCATACCAGCAGGGCAGCAGTAATGAATCATTAGCACTAGTGACAAGCTCAGCACCAGCAGAGCTTTGAACTAGTACCAAAGACAAACTTAGCCTCTTGGCACAGAAGAGTTCACTGTGCTCAGTCGTATACAACAACCAACACAACAGCACATTAGTCCTTGACTGCAGTTTTAGGTACTACTGGAACTCAGATAACTAACTAGCCTGTAAGCATCCCTCCTTCACCTTAAAACAGACAAGTCACACCTGCTTCTAGAAGCAACGGCACACACAGGAGCACTGTAGCTGTCACGATACTCAGTCAGCTTTGACTTTCCTATTCAGAAATGAGGACAAGTGGCTGTGATACAAGCCCTGATCCTGCAACTCATGCCCTGGGTCTGCAGCAAGAGACTGAGTTCTCTGTGACTCGGTGTGCCTTTCTCACACAGAGAGGAGGAAGGGTACATGGGATGGGACTGCTGACCCGCCAGGTGGAAGAGGCAGCTCAGATGGGTTTTCAAATTAAACAAGTAGCAATAAGATCACACAATGCCAGTTGACATTATCACAGAGATGCAGACTTTAGAAAAAGAAGGTGACAATATGTGGCATAGACCTGACCAGGACTCAGCGTGACTTCTTGTGGCACAGTTACACAGTCCACCATGATGCCCCATCTCCACTGTTAGGAAGACATGGCCATGCCTGCTGAGAAAGCAGAGGCTTTAAACACATCCAGCCTTCACATCAGCTCATAAAGACAGCAGGCAGATCCAGCAGTAGTGGCAGTGAAGCCAGAGGGGCTGACTCTATGAATACACCTAGCAAAGATGAGCAACTGTAACAGAAAAAACAGGGTCAGATTGGCAGCAAATTGGCAACCAGGTTTTGGGGGTTCAGTCCCTGGCTTTTCAGCAATCTAGTTTCCTGATCTCTAAACTGGGAATACTAATAGTGACCTCACTGGTAAAGCACCGAGATGTGCTACACACCAAACACATTTTTGGAAAGTACAGAGCCAAGAAAGCAAGCAGATGGGGCAAGTGTTGTGCAAGGGACCATTATTAATAAAAACAAGGCAATAGCAGGAAGAAAAAAATAAAAAGAAACCATGAGGAAAAAAGCTTTGATGACCACTGAAATAGCAGGTCCATTGTTTGAAGAATGTCAAAACTAAACCAGATATCTCACTAGGAAACAATTTGTCAGTACCAGAAAAGTGGATTAGATGATCAGGTCATAGATCTCACCTCAATATTTATAATGCACTGACATCATGACAGCTTTCACCTTGAAAGAATGAAAGAGGTTACATGAAAACCAAAGTAGAAAAGAGACTTACACAAGGATATCAGTAAATTCTTCCACAAGCATAAATTCAGGACCAAGAGACACCATTGAAAACAGAAGAGAAGGGAATGGAACAGATCAAAAACCTCTGAGAAAGTGAAATTGGTAAAGTTATTTTTAATACTTGAAGACAGATAGTAGTCTTAGAGATGCCCAGAGAAGGAATGACTCACACTAAACTAGTAGCACACCTTCCTGTAGTAATTTCAGGCTAGCAGGCAGGTCACCAGGTCATCCCAGGCTGAAAAAAGTACCAAAGGGCAAAGTGCCAGATCAGGTAGCAGGGGCATAAATTGCTGCATAAACCATCAGCAGCTTGTGATGTGAGCCTGTGCACATCACTCCTCCTCTTGGTGTCTGTCTTTCCTTCCATTTTACTTACCTATATCACCTGGGGACATTCTTACTGGCAGATTATACAGTGTCCAGAACAAGCAGGCTCTGATGTAGCCTTATGACAAACATTAGCTTCAGCTAACTCAGCCCCTTGGGAGCTGCTGCAGGGCAGCAGCCTGGAATTTGCCAGCAATGGGTCCCATCCAAGACTGCAGTTTCCAAAGTACGAAACTGCTGTCACATACTCAAGTGAATACTGAGGTCTTCATGAGAATATGCAGCCCTACTTATAAGTTCCAATGTAAGTTTCCTTTTCCTTGCTTTACCTCCCTTTTTCTGCCCTCAAAATGGGCCCTACATAATTCTTCTTTCTGAGTACAGCTACAAAACCATTTGGTTTGTCCTTTCTCAGCTATCACTTATTTTAGTCTGCCACACTAAGCACTTTAGCCATTCCTATATATCAAACCTTCCAGGCCCCTCATTGCTTTTCTTTCTTCCTTATGAATTCCTTCCAGCATGCCAGTAGCTCTCTGGACCCCCCTCAGGGAACAGACCACTGCTTATCAGCATTCCTGCAGCAGCCTCGCTCAAACATAGCTCCTTGTCTGCTTACAACACTGGTAACATTCACCTTTTAAAAATACTATCAGACTGAAATGTAACAAGGTTTCCCATAATGTCACAGTCACACATGTTCAGTCAATGCTGCTGTCAGAGTTCTGAGCCCAGAAAGTATTGAACAGCAGCTCAAGTCCAAACTGCCTGTAAGTGCTGAAAAGACTGGAGCACATCCAGTATCTCACTGGTAGCAAAGTGCCCTTGAGCACCCTGGTTGCAGCTAAGCATTGTCCTGCCATCTGTGTGTGACTCTTCTACCTGCTCCCCTCTCCTGCAACAGCAGAAAGAGCTGCTCAGCTTTGAATATCCACTGCTTATCTGCAATGCCACATGTCTCTCCTTGAGCTGACCAGGAGCCTGCAGCTGTCCCTCCCTACTTTTCCTTGAGTGGTGATTATTGGAGACCATGGAGAACATCTGGCAAGCATTTAATTTTGCATGCCATTTCTCTGAATGGAAGGAGGAAGGAAAATGTGTGAAAATGAAGATCAATCACCTGGTAAGACTGTTGTATTACTGGGGTATACAGCATCCCTTCTGCTGGACAGTGCTCAAGTCAGGAGAAGCTGAAGAATACACAATGTCCCTCAACCTGTATTTCTGAGGCAAAAAAATAAAAGGAGGAACAAGTACTGGATATGACTGCAGATGGAAAACAGCCATTCTTTAGGCTACAACTATGCAATTTACACATAAGCCAGAAGAGAACTCCTACTCACACAGACATTACCTTTTCTCAGCAGTACCTCTCATTTGAAAAATACTATCTCTTTCAATATCACAAAAAGCTAAAACCAATCTTCCTTTCCAGCAGCTCACAGCAGCACAGGGAAAACTGATTTCTGCTGCTCCCAGGATGAAGAGCCAGGCCCCTACTACCTGCAGAGACAGGGTATGTTAGCTTGGGCTGAGCACTACCCAGCATGTGGATGCAAAAAGGCATCTGTATGGGCAGCTCAAAGCATGAGTGAACGGGGCCTGCCTGTACAGTGCAGCAGGTGGTGCCACCACCTTCTCCCCTCCTAGAGAACAGGAACAATACTTTCCCTCTCAGAGATCATCAATACTTTTATGGTTCCTACTGCCACAGGATCTGGAGACAGATTCAGCCCTAGCAACCTGGTTTGCTTCCATTTTTACAGTATACTAACAGGAATCCGTCACACTGCAAGACAGAGATTTGTGACAGGAATTAAGTCTGAGAAAGAGATGTTTGAGGAGAAAATATGATAGATATCTGTAAAATCTCAAGTTTTGGGGAGACTGTGTGAGGAAGAGATTCAGCTCTGCACTGTATCTTCCAGTACAAGGATTTGTAGACATCGAATTAAACTGGTAGGAGACAGGCTGGAAAAAATCCAGAGGGGAGGATGGCTCTTTGCACCGCATGTAGCTGAAATCCCACTGCACAGGGTGCTCTGGAGGGCACAAATTCATGTAGGTTCAAGACAAGGTTAGACAAACTCAAAGAAGTGACATGAGGATTACTAGAATACATCGTAGTATTCCCCCAGGTACCCTGGGGAAAGTGCCACCCATGCTAGAGCTGTTCTCCTGTTCTTGCCCTGGCAGTCACTCTTGGTAATGGTCAGAAGCAGGGACTAGGCTAGATGGGCATTGGACCCTATACAGCTGTTCCTATAATCTGACAGATCTGGGCTTGAGAGATTCAGTATGTGCTACACTGATATTGGTATCAGAGGAATAGCCTGTACACTAGAAGGAAAGAGACAGAAAAGCTAGGAAGCTCCATGGCACACTTAATAGTGTGAACTCACAGTATTGGCCATTCTGCATTAGCACTACAGCACAAAAAAAGAAAAATCAGACCTGTCTGTACACAGGGAAGTTGGGATTTTATAAATCCCTGTTTTCTTCCCAGACCCAAAGTTGTACAATTCACCCCCTCCAAATCTGGCACTGCCTGCAGTTGCTCTATATAGTCTTTCAGAGCAGCTCCTCTAACTGACATGTAACAAGGTCAGGTCTTTAAAAGATATTTTTTTAAAAAAGCAAGTGTTTGTTTTGTAACCTTATATTAAATTAGTTTTATAGATTTTTTTCTGGCATCCAAAAGAGACTTCCACATCCCTACTATAACAGCCAGTATCTGATGTCAGTTCTGGACTTGGCTGGTTCACATGTTCGGTATGAGTGAGCAATCATTCATATTTCAGGCTCATTCTGTTGGCATAATTCTGCACCACTCCACAGCTTATTACACTAGAATTTTTCCAAAATGACCTCTGCATTCAGTAATTTCCATCAAGAATATTGATTGCCTCAAGGCAAGGCACTGAGCCTTATTAAAATATACATGTACATTTCATTGCCTTGTGAATAAGAGCTGAAACTTCTTCCTGAATTGATCCTACATCTGTTCAAGAGCTAGAGACTGAAAATTTGGAACTAGCAGAATTCCTCAATAACAGATTCTAGGTGAAAAAAAAAAATGAGCTTTTCTCTAATCATGATCTCTGTATATGAAATAGTTTATTTTCCACTTTCAATGTTTATATATTAAGGAATATATTTGTGAAAGAATATAAACAACATTGCCAAGTGATAGAAATTGAAAGAAACTAAACTAGTTCTTCATGTTCCACCACACAGCACAGAAGTGTTCCCAAAGCAACTTTTATAAGTGAAGTTGCACTTTATCCACAAGCTCTGCCAGCTCACTCCATGCCATTCTGGATGACACCCAATTCATCTTTGCAAAGTACCATCAGCAGAAAGATGAGTTGGGTGTCATCCAGAATGGCATGGAGCAAAGAGGCTTCCAAGGCCTGTGATTCTGGTGCCTGGGCAGTATGTTTTACTGATTATAACATACATAACAAAGACAAACCAAGCAGAAAAAAGGGTATCTAAAAAAAAAAAAAAGTGTGGTTTTACACTTGTTTCCAAAGTTAGAGCCAAACAGGCCATACCCTAAAAGAAAACGAAAAAACCTACAAACACCACAAAACCACATATAAGTATGGTACAGATAGGAAAATGACTACATAGACATTAGCTGCATAATTGTTATTCTGGGCACTTTGCAGGTAAGGTGTTTCCTTTTGTAAGTTGTAGAAGGAGGAAGAAGGAGCTCTCTTTCCCATGACATAATTCAACTGCCTAGGTGCTACAAAAGGAACACAGGGAAGATGAGCAGCCACCTTCCTCCAATCTGCTTACAGTTGGTCATTATAACTGGCACAGCAGCAGCCAGAATCTCACCTTCCTATCAGGATTTAAGGAAGCGCAGTACAAGACAAGGAGAATCCCTGCTTTGTTCTGGTAGCAAAGGTATCTGATTAGATGGACCAGGGGATCTTATGGAACACAGACAATTCCCAAATTGCAAGTTTTCTTACACAAGTAGTGTTCTGTAAGCAAAAGAAGCACTGAATAACAAGAGGGTGGGGAAATCCATCCAGGTGCTGCTTCAGCCAGACCTGCTAAGCATCCCTCTTCACCATCTTGATATCATAACTCTGAAAGCAAACCCCAGCCAGAGCAAGTTCACAGTGGCAAATTCACCAGACCTCAATGCATCTACAGGAGATCCATATTAGAGCTTGTAATACTTGTCTGCGTTTTCCTCAGCAATCCTATTTGCAAAGTTTACTCCTTCAAGCCCCCTTCATCCCCTAGCCCCATTTACAATGAGACCTTCTGCTACAAATGTACACTGGATTTATCACATCAGATTTGCTAACCAATTCTTTCCCTAGGGCCTCTGAAAGTATACATTAACATAAAAAAAATTAAAAAGCTTTACTTGTATAACAATAGACCATGAAGTCCTTCAAAAACACTCACACATCCTCACAGCCTCCCTCATAAGATGAGGTACTCGCCAGAAAGCATTTCCCGCTGTGAAATCAGAGGAAACCAAAGCAGAGAGAAATGAAGGCTGAGATAAGACAGAGCTCTACAGGTCACGCACCCGAGCTGCAAGCAGAGGCACAGACAGGTGACATCCTGCCAGGGCACAGCATGGCTTTTACCCAGGGCTCACAGAGGCTGCAAGAAGGAAACAGAAGCAGGAAAAAAGCTCTGCAGCTGTACCTTCAATGTGCAGGCTCTCTGCGTGTGCTATTAGCTCTCCTTTACCTCACACACAGAAGAGCTGTAGCTTAATTAAAAGGAAAGGAACCAAGGGCTTGTGAGCAGTCAAAGCCTAATTGATCAGTTGTCCCCAACCAGTTGGAAACTGGTAAGCACAATCATTTCCAGCACCAATGATCCCATCATTTCTTCAGGTTAGTAATACAGACACAGAATGCCAGCCTGCTCTGCCTGACACAGGTGAGCTCTTCTGAGGTTGCTGCAACTTCAGTTTGTGTTGGTGCGGAATCTGCATCAGCAAAGTGACAGTTCTGTAGCTGCTTTCTGTCCATGCTCTCAGGCACACAGCATGGAAACAGAGTCCAAAGCACCTTAATCCTCAAAGCCTTCATCTGAACAAGATGCCATATAATAGTTTAATACAGAGCCCAGGTCCTTCTTAGCATATGGCAGCCTGCGGTAGTCTCTTGGGTCTGGCCACAGTCTCAAGCACAGCTCAAAGCAGAAGCAATTTTGATTATTGTACAACCATGCTTCGAAAACAGAAAGGTAATTTCTAATGTTCTCCATCATTAATGTTACATGCATTTATTCTGGTGGCATATTAAAGGACCAACTTACTTGGGACTAGAACACCTTCACAAAGAACAGTGTGACGTGCACATGCATAAAGATTTATCAGCAGCATCCACAGCTGATGACATACATCAGCTGTAATGGTGAAAGGTCCTTTCGGGGGAAAAAAAAAACCAAACCAAACACCACCTCAAAAGATGAGCTAGACAGAATTAGGAAGGGAAAGGAAAACTCTCCAGTGGCTATCTGGGACAAGAAGTGATGGGGTTCCCAAAAAAGCATCCTTTCCAGGCACCCCTCCAGTGCAGCTGGTCATTCCTCCCATCCTTTTCCCATCGCAACTGTATCGTTTCCATCAAGATCCACTGAAATCCCCTGTTGCTAGCCCCGAGGATGACACAGCTAGCACTGAGCAGAGCACACGCCAAGCAGCGGCATGTGCTGCACACCAGTTCTGTGCATGGATATTACTGGGTACCCTGATGTAAAGCCAGTGCATTGGGTTTGTGTGGCTGGGTTTTGCTAGTGGGGGGGACAGGACATAGGGGTGGCTTCTGTGAGAAGCTGCCAGAAGCTTCCCCCATGTCTGACACAGCCAACACCAGCAGCTCCAAGATAGGCCTGCTGCTGGCCAAGGCTGAGCCCACCAGTGATGTCTCTGTGAGAACAGAATTAAGAAAAAAGGGGAAGATAAAAAAGCCAACACTTTGCAGTTAGAGAGGAGTGAGATGTGAGAGAAACAACTCTGCAAACACTAAGGTCAGTGAAGAAAGAGATGGAGGAGGTGCTCCAGGTGCTGGAGCAGAGATTTCCCTGCAACTTGTGAAGACCATGGTGAGGCAGGCTGTCCCCCTGCAGTCCATGGTGGAGCAGATGACCACCTGTAGCCCGTGGAGGACCCCACGCCGGAGCAGGTGGATGCCGAAGGAGGCTGTGACCCCGCGGGAAGCCCGCGCTGGAGCAGGTTCCTGTCAGGACCTGTAGCCCGTGGAGAGAGGAGCCCACGCCGGAGCAGGTTTGCTGGCAGGACTTGTGACCCCGTGGGGGACCTGCGCTGGAGCAGTCCCTTCCTGAAGGACTGCACACCATGGAATGGACCCAGGCTGGAGCAGCTCGTGAAGAGCTGTCAGTCATGGGAAGGACTCACGTTGGAGCAGTTGGTGGAGAACTGTCTCCCGTGAGAGGGACCCCACGCTGGTGCAGGGGAAGGAGTCCTCCCCCTGAGGAGGAAGCAGCAGCAGAAACACCGTGTGATGAACTGATCCCAACCTCCATTCCCTGTTCCCCTGTGCTGCTGGGGGGGCAGGGGGGAAGATGTGGAAGTCAGGAGGGAAATTAAGCCCATGAAGAAGGGAGGGGTGGGGTGAGGTGTTTTAAGACTTGTTTTTATTTCTCATTACCCTCTGGTCTGATTGGTAATAAATTAAAATTCATTTTTCCCCCAAGTCAAGTCTGTTTTGCCAGTGCCAGTAATTGGTGAGTGATCTCTCTCTGTCCTTATCTCCACCCACAAGCCTTTTGTTATATTTTTGTCTCCCCTGTCCGCTTGAGGAGGGGGAGTGATAGAGTGGGCTTTGGGGGGCATCTGGCACCCAGCCAGGGCCAACCCACCACAGTCCTTTTTGGCACCAACCACAAGCCTGAGATTAAGAGTCTGATGCTGTACTGACCGAGCTAGCTGGGCTACAGCCCAGTGGGTGATGCTCACAGCAGTGACTGTCACCTCAGCGTGTGCAAGCACGAGGCCATGAGAGTAACACCAACAAGGGGAAAGAAAATACTGGCCCAGAGGCTCTGGGAAAGGCAGCCACAGCAGCCTGGGTGCCAGGGCACAGAGCTGCCTGTGCCAGGCAGGCTGCACAGCCGCAAAGAGAAGACCCTGAGCAATGCAAGGGACTGAGGCACCTAATGCACTCTGCAACAACCACAGTGAACAATCATCTGCAAAACAAGCAACACCACCATCATCCAGCTTGGATCACAGCCTGGGATATAAGCAGGGCTGCCAGGTAAACAGCCACTTGTTAAACACAGCCTTTGTCATACAATGAAGTGGAGGGAGAAGATGCATCTACAGTGACTACAGCTACCTCTAGCTTGGTACCATACACTTTATACTCATCAAGATGCCAGCTTACCTGACGCTGTACTACCATGCTGTCACCCATGGTCAGCCATGAAATGATCACTAAAATAAGCTAGAAAAGCAAAGGCTGTTATTTCCTCAGTTTTCATACTGGGAAACTGTTGGGTAATCTTTGCTTATGTGCTGTAACCACACACTAATTTTGTCAGAGGGAGCTTCTACACACACATCCTCATCTACCTGCTGCATTTGAGAAAAGCCAGGGGCTGCACAGCACTGTTGGCAGGGTGCTATGGGGACTGCTGCTGCTCAGGAGGCTCCTCACAGCCAGCAGCTTCCCTGGGGACTCTGCATCAACAGCTGCACTGCTGGAGTAACTGTATGGTACCACATGCTCCAGCAAACCCTGAGCTGATTTGTTTAGAAGAGGGAGAGCTGCATTGCCTGCAGCACAGCTCTGTACTCCTGGCTCCTTTTTATGAGGGCAAGCCTCACTGAGGGGTGTAAGTTTTCCTCAGAAAACTGGTACCAAGTCAAGCAGTAGGCAGGATGGGGCGGCTGCTGCAGAAGCATCAGCCGAAACACAGCTGAGTTTCTTACCACCTCCTCCCTCTGCAGTTACCACACCGCCTGGGTTGGAAAATAAAAACACAGGAAGATGATCAGGTGGCAGAAGTTCAGCTCTGCATTTTGCCATAATCAGGTTAAATTCCTGAACTCTCTGTGTGACCCTTAAAAGTCTGTTCCCAAGAGATTTTTCTGCCATGTATTCGGCCACCTAAAATGGCAGAAAGGTTTTCACCAGGATTTCCAAAAGACCCACGTCTTCAACTTCAGTGATTTCAATGCTGGAAAGGATTTGAAGAACAGAACACACATACAAAACCATAAACTATCTCTCAGAATAGCCTTGAAAGTGTGATGGTCTGTGTTTCAGATTCCCATCCAAAAAAAATAGGAGCACATTCATACCTCACAGAGGTGTCATGATTGTAAATAAAATATATTATCATACTATCCAGGTGCCTTGCAGTATCTTGAATAGATTCTCTCCCTACCCCCAACGTGGAAGCAAGGCAGGAATGGGATATCATTAAAGTGGTTGAATTCCATAAAGAGCCTAATCACTTATTTGAATTCAGCATGGGAAGTACCCAGCTCATTCATTACACACCCCAGTTCGTTAAAACCACGAGCAACAGAGCAAAAGTAAACAGGAGAAGTAGCTATAGCATGCAAAGCCTAATATTCCTTGATTCAGCATTCCAAGGAAAAACAAATATAGAATAACCCACCACTCTAACATCCTCCTTCAATCAGCTTCTCTCCCACAAAGTAGAGCCTAATTAAGTCCACATTTATCTGCAAAGATTTCTTCAATTAGGAAAGGCAAAACATATACTAACTGCTAGCCAGAAAGGTAAAGGTTCCCACTACTTTCACAAGCGTCTCAAAAGGAAAAAACACCAGTGGGACAGCACACATAATTCAGAAGCTACTGACCATTAGGCACCCTCAGCTACTGGTCCATCAAATAGTGAAGCCATAGGTACTCCTGGACATCTAGCAAGCATATTCCATAGTTTCTTCAGACTGACACTTGTACTTAAACAAGGTAATTACATTGAGAAGCCCTTTAATATCTCAGGATCTTTCCTTTGTAACTAAAGATAGATAGATATATATAGATATAGATATATATATGTAACCAGAGATATATAGGCCTTTTCTGCATAAGCATAACCACTTTGCCCACTTGCATGCATACATGGGAAACAAAGTCTTAAGGCACACATTGTTCAAACTCCAGGATGCAATGACTATTAGTGAAGGAGACAGTTTTCCCTTGAGCACGTGTTGTTAATAACAATAAGCAAAGAACAACCAAATAACTAATTACTTCAAGGCTTTTGCAGATGCCACTCTACATGAACAGTGGGTAGGGAAGAGTTATGGACACCAACAGCAACATCCTTTTCCTCCTCAAGGACTTGGGAAAGAAGAGTTATAACTACTAACAAGAACTTCTTCATCTTCCTCAAGGACCTGGGAAACTTCTGTCACCAATATTATCTTAAGGTGACTTATGACTTAATGGATTAAATGTATTGGCCGACTTACAGTAACACTTTTGATACCATTCCGACAGAACATCCCCTTCTGCTTAAACAGTGTGATACTGAAGTTATATATTAGCTAGGCCTAGTCAAGTTTACAGTCTAAAACAGATAAGGAGACTTGAGGCATCAAATCTTTAAAATGCAGTAGGTTAGTGATGTTAGAATAAACCATTTTCGTGGAGACAGAGGTGTTGTCAACAGCCCAAAAAAGGAATTAAGCATGCACAGAAGAAAAATTCAACTAAAAGTCACAGTGACAAAAGTTTCTACAGTCACCAGACGACCCCCAAAGATGACCAGTGCGCATGCGAAAAGGATGTTTAAATATATTAATGTGTTCTTGGAAATATGATTAATATGTTAATAATTTATTGGAAAAATAAATGAATATGCCTTTTGCTATGAATGAATGAAGGCCTCTTGCCAGCTGAGGGCTGTTCCTGTGGCACCCCACCAACTCCCCTTCTCCCAGACCCAGGCTGCCATCAGTCCATCCCTCCTAGCCTCTTTGGTGCCAAGCAAGCAGCAGTGCCAGCACAAAAACCAGCCATTAGCCTGGAGATTGCCTGCACGATGAGATCAGCCAGGCTAGGAAACAGTTGCATACCACAATATGGACAGTGAAGAGAAACTGTCCTGAAGAATCTAGCCATCATCTGTTTTAACAGCAGTCTCACTCAGATGCTCCTCCCCTAACAGCAAAGGCACCTCGATTGCACATCCCATCACAAGGAATAATAAGCAAGGAAGGAAACTGAGAGTTAAAGTCTACAAATTTGAGTGAAACTCCTCTGCTCAGCTTCTCCTCCCAACCCAAACCACCTACCAAACCCCTGTATTCTTCTACCCAGTTCTCCAGGAGAATTCTCTCCTTCAAAAAGGAGACCATTTCTACTGAGAAAGGAGACTGTCAAGGACTAAACCACTTAAAGCCACTTCTGCCTGCCAGATTTTCCAGAATCTCATGTACCACAGTAGAGGTCATAGACAGGAGACAGACTATGTCTGTGAGACCAACATTAATACTTTCCAACAAACACTTGTTATCAGACTTAAGTACACACACTAATACTAAAAGAGAACAACTTCTTTGATTTCTTAAATAAAGTACTAGAAAGTTTGTTCCCCAGGGAAGAAAATTAAGGACTCTACACTAGAAAGTTCTAAAAAAAAAAATTACACTGAAAAAGCACATGGAAAGAAATTACAAGTAAAATGAGAGAGCCATAGCTAACCTGCTTTCATAACACCAGGATTCATTTTCCTTTCATAACCAGTCTGTAAATAGCTGTTGCTTCTGGAGAATGGGTTTCACTTGGCATGTGAATGACTTACAGCTTAACGTGCTTACTTACATGAGCACATTAGGGCTTCACTAACCAAGTGATGGGACACAACTGTTCATTTTACTGAAAAATTAATAGAAATAAAAAAAAGCTGACTGCCTTGGTTTCCTGGCTGTGGTTCTTCAAACATACACATAGGTTTTGACACCTTTGATCTGGGTGTGGGAAGGGATACAAGGCAGGGGAAAGTTATTTTAAGACACCTAGCCCATCTCTGCATATAGCAGAGACATTTATGCTCAATCAGCCAGATGCATTAGGAACTTACAATCCAGGGCTACAAAGACTTACTTAATGTCTTTGCACTTTTTATTTCAGACACAACTATCTTATTGCAGAAGTTACTGTATTTATTTCTCTGCCTCAACCTACTTTTTTATTTTTTCCTCCCCCATTTGCCTTCTCTGTTACACAGGTACATTGCTGATCCCGTTGCTCTTTATTCACACCTGCAGCAATACCATGTTTGGCTTGATCTCATTAAGCAGAGTGTTGCCCATTTGTACCACCAGGAGGTAGGAACAAGAATTTGGGAAATGGCACTTTTCTTCTACAGCAGTGCTGAAGCACAAGTACAAATTCAAATGCTGAAGTGCTGTAAACAGAAGGGAAAGCTGAGAAGAAAGTCACTTTGGTGTTAGAAGGAATACAACTGTAGTAACATGTACTTTTGGTTAAGCTTACACCTATTTATCTGGAGTAGAGGAGAAAGTCCAGCCTGATATGATCCTCTTACCATTGTAGCTTCAGGCACAGGTTTCCACAGGGAAGACCAGCATCATCCAGCCTGCCTGCAGTGTCCTCCCCTCTCCCTTTCATTCCTCAGAGGGCCTGAAATCTGTCTGCATTGCACACAGGCCCAAGGGAGGACATCCTACCTCATCAAGGGGTAGGATCCAGCACTGCATTGTGAGCTGGTCGAGGGAGGTGATCATCCCACTCTACTTGGCACTGGTGCAGCCTCACCTCGAGTACTGGGTGCAGTTTTGGGTGCAATTTTGGGCTTTACAAATCCACAGCAGACTGGTTCTGTGGCCCTCAGCAAGGGGAGCTGCGTACCACTGGATAGTCAGCAGAACAAATTTGTTCAGGATTAGACACAGCTGCTCAACTGCAGTTATAAGTGATGCAGAACACAAGATACTGTCAGCCAGGTTTATTCTTTTATCTCAGCTGCAGAAGAGATGAAACCATGTGGCATAAAAGCTGTGAGATTAAACTGCCCTTTTGACATTTTCTGACTAAACTTTTACTGGCAGAGTTTATATGAGTTCAGCACTCTGTTGTCTGGACTGAGCACATGTAATCTTGTCTTTCTGTCATGGGGCTCATCATCACACAGAGCCACAGCCTGAGTCTGCAGAGGAGGTAATTACAAAAAGAGGTCACAGGTTTCTCCTCACAGAGTGAACACACACAGTACAGAAGCAGAATCATCAGGTTTGGATTGTTTTGGTTGGGTTTTTTTTTTAGTAGAAACACTACATTTTTAAAGGCATCGATTTATCAACAATAATACTTTTTTTGAAAGCCTTCTTCACTGAAGTGGTTGGTAGCTTCCATCCTGGGTACCAACAGAGAAGTCACTCCCTCTGTCTTTCACAGTTTCTGAACTCTGCTCCAGGGTCACAGAGGGAAGGAGCTAACACCCAATTACCCAATAACACTGGCAATAACACACCACTTCTCCAGCCAAGATCTCCCTGACAGATGACACGTCCTAGGAACCATTCCATCATTTTAGATAGTTACTTGGAGTTGGCAGCCAGATGGCAAGAGCAGGATAATAATAGTTGGCAAACTTGTATGTGTCTTCACTTCTTCCAAGGTAGAGAAAAACATTTTCCAGAAATATTCAGTGTTAAAAATAGCAAGAATGAGTATGAAAAGCCATTCTCTAATGGCTGCCTGCCTTTGCTATATTTTCATCACCAAAAAAAAAAAAAATCAATGTAGGAGCCTTTGTCACACCTAAGTTGGCTGGTCCCACTCTGGCTGTGCTCTTTTAGCAATCACACTGAACATTTGATTTTATTTTTAAGTCTATATATTTAATGAAGAACCAGAAATGGCTTTGGTCATTCTTACTGTAGATTTTTCCTCTACAGATATAATCTTCTGGTCTACCTCACATCTGAGGCTTTATTAATTACAAGGCTCACTACCACTAAGAGCAAAAGAGGAAAAATCAGCTAGGTACTGTTGCTTACTGATAAAATAACAAATGTCATAAGTTGTGCAGTTCTGCTTTCATTTGTGGCTGAGGCTACATGTGTTTCCTTGACCTTAACAGGCATCTTCTTGTCCCATCCCATTTCTCTATTGTGTTCTGGCATCCCAATATAGCCATGTCATTGCTAAAGAAGCTACAGATAAAGTTGGTCTTACAAAAAAAATGTCAACATTAAATCAAGCCACAGGTATCTACACTGAATACTTTCCTCACCCAGGCCAGGTGAGGCATTCACTATTACAAGAGATTTTTTCAAGTGGCCTTCAAAAAAAAAAAGATTCACTCACAGATCTCCAAATACTTCACTGATGCACCTCAATTCTCAGAGACTCCATAGCACAATGTGTTTTAAAAGAAAATATTCCTTAAAAAGGAACTGTGACATTCACAGAATCACAGAATGATGGGGGTTGGAAGGGACCTCAGGAGATCATCTAGTCCAACCCCCCTGCCAAAGCAGGTTCCCTACACCAGGTTGCCCAGGAAAGCGTCCAGGCGGGTTTTGAACATCTCCAGAGATGGAGACTCCACAGCCTCTCTGGGCAGCCTGTCCCAGGGCTCCAGCACCCTCACAGTGAAGAAGTTTTTCCTTAAGTTTGCCTGGAACTTTCAGTGTTCCAGTTTTTGCCCATTGCCCCTTGTCCTGTCACTGGGCACCACCAAAAAGAGCCCGGCCCCATCCGTTTGGCCCCCACACCTCAGATATCTGTAGACATTGACAAGGTCCCCTCTCAATCTTCTCTTCTCGAGGCTGAAGAGTCCCAGCTCTCTCAGCCTTTCCTCATATGGGAGATGCTCCAGGCCCCTCATCATCTTTGTGGCCTCTGCTGGACTCTCTCCAGAAGATCCCTGTTTTTCTTGATCTGGGGGGCCCAGAACTGGGCACAGCACTCCAGATGTGGCCTCACCAGGGCAGAGCAGAGGGGGAGGAGAACCTCCCTCGACCTTCTGGCCACGCTCTTTTTAATGCCCCCCAGGACACTGTTGGCCTTCCTGGCCACAGGGCACACTGCTGGCTCATGGCCAGCCTGCTGTCCACCAGCACACTAAGAATAAAGATCTCTTAGCTTTGGAGCCAATAAAACCCAGTAAGATTCCAGTTCAGAAGTGTACCATGCTTTCAGGACAGCACTTGAGCAAAAGCCTGTTAGTACATGCTTGAAATTATTTATCTCTGCTTATTTATTCTGTGATTTAGGATATTTGACTTCATATGCAATTAGATATAAAGTAATAAGCCTGGCAGAAGTTTCTAAGCAGATCAAACTGCATCTCCTCCTTCCCCTGGGAAATAACTCTCCCCTACTGACTGCTCATACCCAAACTTGGCAATAAGATTTATGTCAACAAAGGGAGGTTGCCTATTCCAGAAATGTAGCTGAGGAGAGCTTTCCAAGTCATCTAGTCCCCTTGTTTCCTGTGAAACAAGATCAAGTTTACCCTGATAATCCCCAACATGTTAGTATCATCAGTTCTAAAGTATCTCCAATATCAAGCAATCTATAACTTCCTTACATTGCTTGGCCTCATCCCAGAACATTTTTCTTGAAGGTCTACACAAAACCTCCCACACTATAGAGTAATCCAAAGCCTACATCTATGATCAAAATACTAATACACCAAATAAAATCTATACAAATAATACCCTTTTCACCAAAGTTCCTAAGTTGCATCTGCTTCTGGCAGAATTTTCTTTTTTGTGGGCTCCAGGAAGCTGCAGGGGAATTAACTATTATTTGCATTTCCAGCTGGAGCCTGGGAATATTTCATTAGGGACTGTCCTTGAACATTTTGCTCCCAACACATTGAATCAATTCAGTTTTCATTTGAGAGAAAAAGAGAACCTAATTAGTTTTTAAGCATCAAAAAAGATAGGAGTTGATGGATCCCTCTGTTTTGTTAGCAGTGAGAATGTGATTAGGTGGCCTGTGTTCAGAAACTGTCTGCCCTTGATGACATGTGCCAGATTTACAAGCCCTGGCAGCTCATAATTAAAGGCACCTTTCAGAAGGGGAGTGAAAATGTTATCAAGGCCTTGCTTATTCTTTTAGGATAGAGCAGGAAGACCTGACAGGTGAAACTGGTGGGCTGAACCAAACACACTGAATGGTTAAAATGCTTCATCATCCATTTAGCAAACCCCTAAGCCTTTCACTTTGGCTGAGATCATTACCTTTGTACAAGCAAGAGGCAGCTGTAAGGGGAGGCTGGAGGTGCCCATCTACTTGGAAGCAGGAGTACCCAATGGTCTCCTAGGTCAAATCAGACAGATCCCTCCTAGGGAACACATGTTGCCACAGCAGCAGGGAAAGCCCAAAGCAAAAGCTCAACTTGCAACCCTCCCTAGAATTGTAGAAAAGATTTTGGTTGGAAAAGAACTTTAAGACCAACCATAAACCTAACACTGCCAAGTCCAATGCTAAGCCATGTCCCTAAGCACCAAATCTACCATCTTTCAAATACCTCCAGGGATGGTGACTCAGCCACTTCCCTGGGCAGCCTGTACAAGGACACATCACCACATGAAAATACTGGAGCTTCGAAGTAAGATGTCCTGAGGACAATTATTTTTCATGCCTCATCAAAACCATTGTAGCAGTCTTGGGTGTGATCCTCTCAATGAGATTACTGCATGGGTTTTCCTCCACTACCCAGAACAGGGAATGGATCATTCTGCATCCGAGTGCTATTCCTTAAGCTACTGACTTGCACTTTTCCTCACCCACCCTGCAGAGACATGCCCATATCCTGGGTATAGTCACACAATTTTACCTGTCAGATGAAGAAACACTGGCTAGTACTCTCTGTGCATTATATGCCATAATTGCAACATGTGCAGGAATAAAATGGTTATAATTTTAACAACAACCAACATTTTGCCATCTCTTACCATGCAGGATTAGGTCTAAATCCCCTTGAGCTCTGTGCTCAAAAAGGAAACTATCATGCTAACATTGCAGTAACAAGCATTGGTTAAATCCTGGCCAGCTCTAGTAGATGCTTAAAACTTCCATGCAAGAGAAGAAAGCTCTGGAAGCTGTGTGATGCTGGCTCTTCAAATAAGAATGATTTGACTTTATATTGTTTTAAACTTCAATTATTTTTTATTATACTTAGAGGCAACATGTCAGATAAAGGCATATATTCTTATTAAAGAGACACTGCCACCCCAAAGTCATTATAAAAAAATGAGTTACAAGTGCCATAGGTAGCAATCTCAATGTTTAATAAAGAAGAACTGTATTAGTAAAGCTAAATGAAAAAGTGAGCTCACACTTCATTATACCAGTACCTGTGTGGTAATCTCATATGCTCCCCACAAGCTAGAGGGCAGCAACCTTCAGATAATAGCAAAATGATTATGTGCACAGGGAAGTTTTAGAGTGACTCCAGGTACTGGGCAAGAGAGAAGCTCCTGTGTGATCAAACACTGGCCATTCCCAGTTTGCCAAGGGAGCTGCAGAACTTGGAAGAACACAAGGTAAGTGAGGGTGCAGCCCAGGCTGGGCTCCTCTAAACTGAGAGCAAAGACTCCAAGGGCTGCTTTAATATCGTGCTTCAGAGCAGAAAAGGCTCTCTGGCTCTCAGTTGACTTCCAAGTAAAATGGAGCCATCGAAGTATTTTGCAGGAGGACAGCATGGTGTATTTCTACAAAATAGTATTGTAGAAATCCATTAATTGAATATCCTTAGAAATATTATAAATATTTATCTCTTAATTAGTGCAAACATACTTTTCAGAGCTTATTTCTAGCCCACTTTCCCCCCAGTAAAGGGTCCAGGGTCTTCAGATGGCACATTATAGGGAGGGGGAAGCTAAAATAAAAAAAATTAAAAAATCAGAAGAGGGAATTCTTTGTCTCTACTGATGCTCCCAGGAATCCCAAAGCAGCTGTTGTCAGTCTGGGAAACAGAAGTGCTGCTAAAAATAAAGACAGTATTGTAGAGCATACAGTTCTAGCAAAAGGTGCCAAATACCCTCTTTGGCAACAAAAGCCTCAGACCAAAGAATGACAGGGACATGACATGGTGTTGTTAGTGCACAAGGAAGGTGATTATAGACATAGGTGACCCATTTCAGGGGAATTTAGAAGAAAGGGCTGTTATTAAAACAGTGGTCTTTGCCCAACTTCTTTGCAATAACGGGTCATTCAAGTCACCTTTTGTGCTATGCAGGAGATGGATAGGTCTTGAGTGTTCTTACCTGCAAAGCCAAAGCAGTCAATGACACAAATGCAATAATAAGGGGGGATGGGAGGGAGAAAAGAAGGGGAAGAATCAAGCAACCTCCATGGAGTTTCTTCACTAGCTTTAAACCTGTGCTCAGCAGCAAACCACCAGCCACACTGGTATTAATTAAGCTTTAGAGCAGACACACTACTGCTGAGCACAGGAAATTCTGCAGTGCTCATGGGTGAAAAACGTGTGAGCAGCCAGCAGAGCAAGAAAGCTAAAGATAACCACTTTCACTGCTTACAGTTCTTATCTAAGCGGAGCAGGCTTGGCCCAAACTTCAGAAGAGATCTCCAGAGAAATCTCACTACACCTTAGGGAAAGACACAGAAGATAGGAGATGGTGCTCAATTCTGAATCAGTACCCAGGAGTGGCATGGATATTTGGGACATACCATGGAGAGAGAAATGGAATTCACTATGTAACACAGGGCAGGGGGGAAGCCAGAGCTCTCCTAGACTGAACTGCAAGTGCTTCATGAGTCAAAGAAAGGAGACTTCCAGCCTGGATAAAGTGCAGGCAGGACAGAGGTTTAAGTATTATGCTTCACTTCCACAAAAAAATAAGACTAAATTAGAGTGCAAACAACAAGTGATCCAAACCATTAAATTCTTCTTTCTTAATGACTTCAGGAAGTTTAGTATCACAGCACCTTGACTACAAACAACTTCTTCTGGTGCCTCCTATACAGAACATAGACTAACAGCTCCATGCATCCCTAAACATGGGAAATTTTATAAGAATTTAAAAGAGCAAAGGGAAGAAAAATAAATCCCATTAATAGGAATACAACAGGATTTTTATTTTCTCTGTCATTATCCAGAAACACTGGATCCACCTTCTCAATTATCCTGGTACTAGAAGATACTGTGCAATTAGAGCATAACTTCACAGTAACGAACATCAGTGCTATTGAGGGGTAATGCAGCAGCCATATCCACTAGGACCTTGCTATGCCAACACTGTACACAACCTACTTGAGCAGATCTAGCACCTCTCCCAAAAAACTCTCAGTAGCTATGGCTTTGAAGATTTCAGAAAGTAGTGTTTCCACCACTCCTTCCCCTACAAAATTAAGTAATACAACTTGCCACCAGGAAGTATTACAGAGGAAAATGAAGGTGCATAAGTCAATTTATAAATCTCATTAGTGGGATGACTATGCTCTCTCTTCAACAGCCTACAATATTGTTTTCAAAGGACAGTGATCCAAATGCCAAAACTAAATTAGTAGCAACTGGCTTCAGATTGAGAATTTCCATATAGAGGTGCCAAGCACTGATCGAGATGAGGACCAAGCTCCCCTCTCCCTTGTTGGTACGGGGCAGCATGAAACACGATATACTTGGGGTTTAAGCTTCCCCAGGGCCTCATATCCCAAAGACATAAGATTCTTTTCAGTAAACAATAGTTTGGCTCAGAGGTATTTAAAAAAGCATATTATAAGGAGAACAGGCAGTTTCAAAATCCAAATGAAAAGTTATGCTCAGCATTTAGAACCTGGGATTTAGTTCAAGCTGTTCCTACGGCTTGAATATTTCTTTCCTGTAAGAGACAGTTTGCTTTATGTTAGTTTAAGATAAGCAAAAATAAAACCTATTTGTACAGCATTTCCAAGGAGATGAAGAAGCCTGGAGCTTTGTGAAGTCAAGGGCAGCTACTGATTTTGCTCCCTTCCCACAATGATGGAATGTCAGTCCCTTTCCTAACTGCAGAGTGGACTGGCCCAGTGGATGTCACCTTTGCAAACAGCAATGACAGATATTGCTCCTGCTCCAGGAGCCTCCCAGCTGCCAGCTGGCTCAGAAATCAAATACATGTTGAACTGCACCATTCAGTGTGTCCCCAGTGAGCACACCTTCACACCTCTCTTACTGTAGCCCTACAAAGAGACATCGGTGATCTGCAAGTTTGCTTTGATTTCCAAATCTATTGATATTGGTTTCTGTAATACACTGAAAGCACAGCAATTACACAGCTGGTGAGGAATTAGGTGGGAGTCAGGGAAGGGGGACAGATCCTGACATGCAGGCTGGATCCTTTGCTTGCACACAAGGCTGGATGACTTGCCTCATCCACAGCATGGGCTACAGAGGGGAGATGAGAAGCCTTCATGGGCTTCAGCAATGATCCTGTCTGGCTGATGCCAGCACTGCACTGCCAGGCTTTGAAAGGGAGATGGGAACTACAATTCTACATAATAAGGCTCCCATAGCACAGGATGCCCAGCAAGCGAACTCTGAGAGCGTACCCTCCATACAAAATGGACTTCAGAAAGAAAATATCCAGAAGGGGAACTTGCAGTATGCAATTTTACCTGTTTTGAGAAGCAGCAACGCTAATAGTGTACGATTTGTGCATCAACTCCAAGTGGCCCAAAGTTTGCCCTGATTATTAAAGGTTTTATCTGGTCACATTTATTAGTAATTATGTCTTCCAAAAGCAAACAGGCATCTGGAAATATAGTGTTACTTTGAAAAGGAGTCAGGCTTTTATCCCTCCTTAAGTTATCCCACAGGCCAAAGAGTCCTTGGGGACCCTTCACTGGATACAGTGGCATTAGCCAGCTTCTGTCCAGAACACGCCTTCTGCAAGCTAACTAAGAAACTAGCATGCAACCAATTATAACAAATACTGTTCTCTACAGTCAGCACAGCAGATGCATTTCCACAATGTTCCAGGCAACAAGTCTAATTGATCACAAAATGCATTAGCAAGTCAATACATCCTTATTAATAGTGAATATTACAGCAGTAAACATATGGGGTTTAACTTTTTTTTTCCTCCAAAAAGAGAGAGACCAGGATCTTTTCTAGGACTCGTGACATATATATGAGCCTAATGCCATTGATGATTTCATCTAAGGAGTTTGCTAGGACTGCAGAACTCCTGGTACCAATTAGCTATATAGGTTATAATAAAACACAACTACACAGGCCTGCAATAATTGCTGCCGAAACTGCTGACAATCTCACTAGCAGCATATTTGTTATCACATATGTCATTCCTATCTTGGGGGGCAGGATAAATGAATTAAAATGTCATATTTGGCTTTCATTTTTACTATATTTCCAAAATTCTGTGCTTCTGGAAAAGACAACTTTAACAAATTCACCACATATACCAGCCTGTTGTATAGTAACATTTGTTCTCATGTAAGGATATGAAGCAAAACAGGATTAGAGTCCTAACCCATGAGCAAGGCTGCAGTATCAGACACTTCCCCCTTTGGATATACATAACCTGGCCACAGTTAGGAACAGCTGCACACCAAGAAAGAGCTCAGGATCTCACAGCAAGAAGATGAGCCTCAGGGGTTTCCTGCTTATTGCAGGAAAACTGGACTAGATGACCTTTAAAGGTCCTTTCCAACTTAAACCATTCTATGATTTAAAATTGGTTTCTCCTGAAGAGCAGCTTCAGCACATTCATTAAATGCTTACACATCACCCCCACTGACGAGATACAAAGACTCAAGGCAATACATATTCATGTAATGTGGTTCGTGCATTTATTAGCAGATGACTTGACCACAACAAGAAGTAGAAAACAAACATCACATAGAGCTCCCTGACGCCCACACACTTGGTGGCTCTACATGGATTTGGCTGTCAGCCAGCAACACACTGCAGAGCCTGTCAGCAATGCAGCACCTCATCCCAACCTTGCCAAAACTTTAATGAGGGCTTGCAAGCAAGAGCCTGCATTGTGGGAGAAGGAGCCGATGGTCACACTTGATTCAGCAAAACAAAGCCATCTACCTTCCAGGGATTGCATGAGACAGCAGCTGGCAGCATCAGTATTTCCCCCACCCCAAAACACAGGGCTCTGTTGCAGTTTTTCCTATTTTCCCCACAAGCTCTTCCTTCTCCCCATGCCACAGAGCAGGTTTGCATTCCCCACAGCTGGATTAACTCACTTGAACAGGGAAATCAAATTCTACCCTCACCCTGTGCTACCTGCTCCTTCAGACCAACAGGGCAATGTATACCTTCCTCATATTTAAGGTGAAGCTACCTGTAATCTAGTCACACTGAGATTTTTCAGCATCATACTGCAATCATGAAGAACTCCACGTGGCCACCAGAGCAGGTAAATAACCACTTGGACATTTATAGCAGTGCCCCACATGGGGTGATGCCTGTATTACAATGCAGTCATTGCAGGAGAACTGCAAGGTAGGCATCCCCCGAGTGACACAGGAGGTGTTGTTCCTTTTGCTGCCCTTTTCCTGGATAAGCCTCTGAACCTGCTCTGTTTCATCACATGCAGACTGAAATCCATGCACAAAAATAGTAGGTTGTAGAAAAGAGAAGTTAATTAATGGAAATGCATCTGCTGAATGCAGGGGTTTTTCTCCTTTTAGCACATTCTGTATGCAGCATGGGCACAGCCTCCTTAGTGAAAAGGAACAAGATGAACCGATTTAACACATCATAGCTGGAGTTACAGTAAACGTGATGCTAGTTGGCAGACAGGAATCGAGTGCAGCCAGTGACACACTGGGGTATTTTTGCAAATGGGCATTTCACAGTTCTATTTTTACTGCTTTTGGGGGCTACAGTTCAACCCGTGGAGTAGCTCGTCTGCATTACCCAGACACGTCTGTGTGACGCCATTCTGGGTAAGCACCACAAAGGACTTCTCTGCATCACGTACGGCTGCAGGCTGCGTGGGTCTCTGAGCAAAGACAGGCAGAGGAGGATTTCTGACTGTCAGCAAGAGAAATAAAGAAGCAAGAGCTGGATTAAGCATCTGGAAAATTACTGCAGCCTCACAGCTTTTGCTGCTTGCTACCCAGGATGAGTCATCACCAGTTGTCATGGCAGCGGCTATTTTCCTCCTCCTGCTGCTGATCAATTTTGTCTGCAAAGGTCCCCTGAAACCAGGAGCTGCACAGATAATGCAACAAAGTCACAGAAACTCCTATCAAAGAGTATTTGCATTTTGAATGTGCTAGTCTTGAGACTATAAATAAAGCAGTTGGGGCAGAGACAGCGAACACCTGCCTTTATTCAACCTGCACACCGCTTCCAGACAGGTGCGGGTCACAAGAAACCCTACTACCATTTCCACTAAGCAATGCTTATAAATAAACCATAATATCCTGTCCTAGACATTAATTTACAATGTTCAACATCAACATCAGACTTGCCATAATTTAAATGCATGCTCTAAAGCGGGGGCTCGCACAGCACAGTGCTCAGATCCAGAGCTGGCCAAAGAGTTCAGGTTTCTAGGTCCTACCCTTACCTCCAACCTTGACAGAATGAACCCAGGCAAGTCACTTCATCTTGGAAATACAGTATTCATCACCTCTGAAGTGCAAAGATAGGGTTGAGGACAGCTGAAGAGTCATTGCTAAGCAATACTAAAGTCCTGAAACAAGACCCATCAAAGTTAACCCTATTCCAACACCCTTCTGGGGTAAATGTAGATGTTAGGTTACCTCTGATGAGACAAGGAAGCCCAAGTCTTTTTCTACTCTGTATGTGGCCATTATAGATCCTACTCAATACTTCCAATAAAGTTAGTCTGATACCCTTTGTTTTCACCTCTCCTTTTTATGTAATGAATTAATTAACTTAACCCCTGAAGGCAGCTTAAAATGGCTGCTGGTAGGAGCCTGATGCTGTTGGGTCAATGACATTAATGGCCCTGACAGCCACTTGTCTGAGATTAGCTACAGCAATGCGACAGCTACAGATAAGGCAACCCACCCAGTGAGAGCAGAGTCAGCCAGGGCAGCATTTGTGCTGCAAGCAGAGAGACAAGGCTAATGCTGCCCTGCTAATTTAGAATGTGGATCCCTAACCACTGTGTGCTCAGAGAGTGGACATACTGGAACCAAGAACATCAGACCTCAGACATCCCACATAGCTCTCATTTCTGTTAACCATTTACATCAGCTGGAGCCTTTAACACACATGAGGTGCTGCTCTTCGGGGCTAATCAGGGACTGAATGGAGAACACTGGTGTAATGGTCTCCTTGCCTAGAAACTCCTCTTTTGACTCAGTTTCTCTAGAGAGGAAGAAGAGGTCACATAGGCATATGAAGGCCTGAATGACTTACAAATCACTTACCAACCAGGTTTTCTTTCAAATCTGTCATCTGAAGCAAGAACAATTACCTTGCATCCAAATACAAGTAAGTTCTCTAGAAGAGAAACTTCTGCACTGGCACAACAGGCTATTTTCAAGCACAACAGCAACCTGATGGCAACTTGAAGCTAACATAGAAGGCTCTTCTCCTCTCCCTTTTGAAAAACAAAACCACATCTTTGAAACAATCCAACACACATGCCTGCCTTTTCAGCAGGAGGCAGTTTGCCTTACAGTTTACCTCCCAGACTGGCTTGATCTTCAAGGCGCAGTGTAGGCACAATATTTAGGCATTTGTTTATGAAAGGGTGAACTGTTCTCTTCTCCTATGCATTTGTTGTTGGGAGTGGTTGGATGTTCTTTTCGTTTTTGTTCTTTACCTGTGAATATCATACCTCTGTGTAAGAGTGAGACCATAACTCATCTTATTTAAAATTGGTTTTGTGCAGAGAAGCCACAGCTTCAAAAACAATTTTTGCTGTCATCTTTCAAAAAGTTTTTGGTTTTGACCACATAGACTGTGACATGCTTGCTGACCATCCCTCAACTGCTGCAACTCCAATAGAAACAGAATTCTGTTTCTTCCCTTCACCAGCAACACACAGTAATCAAATTATGAAAACAAGCCATGCAGAGCATTAAAACACAAAATAGCAACAGGAAGCATAAAAATTTCTGCATTCCCACCATGAAAATTATTTCAGCAAAGCCTTCCAGCCCATCTTGCACACAAGCCAGTGACACTTTCAGAACAAAAACCAATCTGTGCTGAGGTCTCCTACCAGCAGAGCATAAGGAATACACTGTTGAAAGTAAAGGTAAGCAGCTACTTCTGTAAAAAGCTATGGCCCAAGACTCATTGGAGCTGCCTGTCCCAAATACAGAGCAGAGAAGCAACAAAGGTGAAAAACTGTCCCCTGAGAGTCCTGTCCAGAAAGGGCAGACGGTGTCTGCAGGTCTGGGAAGGTGAACATGTGAAATGGCTGAGGTCTGGGAAATGCTGAGTATCCCTGAGCTAGAGCAGTCAGAGGATAGGAATAGCAGCAAACCCTTCAGCCACCTACAAGGGGCTCAGAGAAAAAAAAGAAAGCAGAAGTGACTGGGGAAGACTTGCAGAACATGAAACAATTTGGGTTTTTTTATGTGCAGTACTTCAGCATGAACAGCTGAAGAGATGATGTGAGCTTCTGAGCTTTCTGGATCTTGTATGAAGGTGGTGGACTATTTTGTTGATAATAGATTTAAGACTAATGGGCCCTTTCAGATGAAACTCAGCAGTATGATAGTCATCATGTTTCCTACAAAGAAGAGTTTTCCAGCAAAACTACTCTGGTATGGTTTTAATATTATTACTGATGTGCACACAAACTTAGTCTTCAGTACATGCACCTTCTGATGTAATTTATGTTTCTTTCAATGTCCACACAAGGAATTATAGTAAGACTAGTACAAATTCTAACACTCTAATTTTAGAGTGCTACTGCCCTGCTAGGAAGTACACAAAAACTGAAAGTCTGTCAGAGGCAAGAAGGAGCTACTGGTGAAAATCAGGAAAACACACTGAGAATATCTCATTCTAAACTGAGTAGATGCTGATTCACTCCAGCTATACCCATAGGATTAAAAAAAAAAAATACACCCTGCAGTACCTTTATTACTTTACAGTAGTAAGAATACAGCCTAGGAGGAGATGATCTAAAACCTTCACTGAACTTGTATGGGTGAGCAATGCTGAGAATTTGGCATCTTGTTTGTCCATACTGGCTTGCACAAACATGACTGCATGGCCTGGGCTTAGGGGAGGTTCACAGGATAACATAGGTTGGAGGAGACTTTAGGAGGTTCCTAGTCCAATCTGCTGGTCAAGGCACAATCTGCTTTGAGGTCCAACAAGGATGCTCAGGGATTTATCCAGTCAGGTCATCAAAACCTCCAAGGATGGAGCCACCACAGCCCTGCTGGGCAAGCTGCTCCTCTGCCCAACTGTTCTCTCAGGCAAAAGGTTCTTCCTTATACCCACTCACAGCCTCCCTTCTTTCAGTCTACCTGGGCAGAAAAAACCCCAGCTAAATTAAATGGAAGCCATTTACCCAAGTCCCTGGGTAAAGTCTTCCCTGCAAGGAACAGTAATTCTCATGGTCCTGTTGGGTCCTTACCACAAGCTCCTCAACAGGTACAAAAGGAAGAGTAGGGAACTAGTTAGCTATTTGCAAATTTGGTTTGTTCTGTAATATTCTCTTCCAGGGCTGGGGGAAGAGAAAGGAGGGAGGAGCATGGGCATTTACACTCACTACAACAATCTTTAGTTGTCAACAGTACTTTCTGATTTGTGATAAGAGATCAAGGCAGGACAAAGTGAATGCTGCCTCCCTTCCTGAATTCATCAGGCATTTGCCATTCGCTCAAATTTCATTTCATGCTTTAAATTCTCTTAACATGTTGCCAGATAACTCCAGGCCCGAGAGCAGAACTGAAAAGCTGAAGTCTCAAAGACTGAACCTTACACACTCTTGCCACAGGGACATGATTTCAGTGGTGAGAAGCTTTATCAAATTAGCCACCTTACCAGTGTCTAGAATGAAGCTGCTTCCTTTTGCCTCAGAGGAAGGGAAGTGGGGAGAAATACTTCAGCTTCCCATAGCTTAGGCAGAAATGGTTATTAGCTCTTTTCACTTGGTCCTCAACAGCATGAGGAGGAGATCCATCAGCTGATGCTTACCTTTGAAGGTGGCCATGATCAAATTATCACAACAGGTTTTCTGACATGATCAAAGGTCAGAGAGTTTTGCTAAACAGGCAGGCTGCATCAAAGACCCACAGGAAAGGTAATTCCCACCTGCTCCATATTCGAGCCAAATGCTGACCTGGAAGGATTAGAGTTAAACAGTTTAAGAACTACGTTGCAAGACCACACTCTGACCCAAATGCACCTCCAGAATGTATGTATTCTTCAGGAACAGTCATTCAGGAGCTCTGCAGGCTTACACTGCAAACAATCACCAGCAGCATTCAGTTCTCAGACACCAAATCACTATGAAGCTACTGAGGTATTGCAGTTATTCTGCACCTTTGTCAGACAAGCAGTTTCCTGCATCACTGAAAACAAATAGGAACATTGCTTTACTACGGAAAATAAGGGGTTAGGTTAAGCTGGAGACACGTATCATAAAGGGATAGGGCAGGGGGTGTGAAGAGAGTAAAATTCTTCAAGCAAAAGCTGCTGGTGCCAAAAGTTCACAGAAGATCAACAGTTCATAAAAATAGAATAGGATCCAATGTCATACAGTAATTGCCATATCTGGAACTTCTGAAAGCCCTGTACCAAGTCATCAGGCAAAATCTGGCCATTTAAGGTGCATTAATGTGATACCACATGCACAGTACAAGAGCAGTAAATACCTTAAGACATCATCAAGAAGTTCAGAAGAAATAATGTTTTATGTTAACAAAACATACTTTGTGCAAGAAAGGATGAGTAATAATAAGATAGGTTATTAGAAGACAGACTTTTCTTAATCCAAGCTTATAACCTATGAAATCCAAAGCTATAGTCAGAAAAAAGGAAGATAACTCATACAGTAACAGAAGTACATATGATTTAATTCTGAAAATAAGAAGTCTTTTACAAAAAAAAAAATAGACCTCCTGAGCTCTAGAGCTGCTACATGAATAGAAGCAACAAACATCTTTTCACACTAAAAGAAAAAAACTCTAGGAAAAAAAGGTGAAATAAACCTATAAACTTTTCTTCATCTCAGGAAGATGACATAAGGGCAGGGAGTTAGTGCACATGCACCAGAAAGTAAAACTGAATATAAATACAGTGAAGCTAACCTAACTTAGTTTTGAGAATGAACACCAAAACAAATAAGCATACAGGCTAGCTGAATAATGCATGCTGTTCTTCCAGTCCAGGGAGAATATTTATACATTAAATAACATTTTTAATCTTACTAGATGGCCTCTAAATATAGAACAAATTGTTTTTAAGAAGCATAACTAGGAGAAGAGAGTAAGATATTTAGATTCCTGAGCAACACTTCCATTTGCAATCTTTCACTAACCCTGAACTTCTGCTAAAAACATCCTGAAGATTTTGATGACTTGGCCTCAGTATGGACAGTACCAGGGCAGATTCCCAGCGCTGTCTGGTTAGTGGTCATGGCAAGGAAAGGAGGATTTTTAACATATCTGAAGCATGCCAATTGCTTATATTGGTCCTTGGACTTTTTGCTGAGACTGTCAGTAAGGTGGCAGAGGAAAGCCTGGGGACTTCATCCACTATTGCACTTGCATACCCACACTTTCTGTCTGGACCACTGAAGAGCCAAAACCCCTAAGTGCTGTATTATCCCTTCACCAGTCCTCAGAGCCATCTGGGAACCACTGAATATCTTTTGCTTAACACACCTCAAGTGGTTAATCCCATTCTGCAGTCCTCTGCCACCAACACAGCTCCCAGTCCAGGTTAGTAATTTCAAATGTTAGCACCTACCAGTGAAAACTCAGCCCAGGAAGAGTGCTGATGTGTTACCACAGCAACAGTTATTTATCAACTTGCACCTTCTTGGCTGCCAAGGACCATTTTGAAAACCTCTGCTCCCCCTCAGCCCACGTAGGATGGGGACACATACAGCTGCCTCAGAAGTTGATAAACTAAACTGACACTAGCAGAATGAAAAAACCCAACCAAAACCCAGTATCTTGAAAGAACTATTGTAGGGAAAGTGTGAGTCCACTTGCACAAAGGACTGTATCTATAGGACATGTATCTATAGAGATGAAAGCAGCAAAGAAACTCTTGAAGTAACTGAGAGCTAAGCAAGCCCAAGGAGACAGGCTTAATGCCCAAGCACAGCACATTACATGCTCAGACAGCTCACCTACATCAGATCTGCAATGCAGAATTGCACATATATGAGATATCAGAGCAGTGCTACTAGCCAGAACATCCCTGTTCAAACCAGCACGGGCTTTGAGATGTACTAACCAGAAGCCTTTCCTTACATGCTTTTTTCCTTTACTGTTTCTTGAGCAATCCAGCAAAAGGAAAGACTTGGCAGAAAGCAAATCCCCTCTGAAAACTCAGGGCACAAGACAACTGCACAGCCCTCCCTCCTCTAAAGGATACTGCAAGCTGGCCATGAATACCAGAAAATACACAGAAGGGCTTTCTGGGGGGTGGGTGTGTTTGGGTTTGCTTTGGGGTTTTTTTCCAGGCCAGAACAGACACATGATTTCCAGCTAGCATGCTACTGAAGGGCTGGTCACACACAGGAATGACTCAGCTTCCCAAATCAGATATTGATGAGACTCCCTTTGTGGTAGTCTGTAAATTGCTTTGGGATGCTTTAAGATTAAATATCATAGTATAAATGATTCTCATTACTGGGTGTGGATTTATGCACTACTTCTTATGGACGAGAGGGCAGAAACCAGCTCTCTGTCCTGACAGAGGGATAGCTTACAAAAAACCCCACATCACCACCAAAACAAAAAACCTTCCCAAAAAAACACCAGTCCTGCAGTCTATCAGCAGACTAGTCACACTGCTCTACCTTTCTTGTATTTTTTTGTGCCTCTACCCAAGACATTTGTATACCCTAGTGCTTGCTATTTTTAGTGACTGCTCAGGATCAAGTCTGCCAAGCATCATACATTATCCCATCACTAAAAGCTGTCACTTAATAAAACAAATTTCCTGGGATTGTATAAATTATGCCCTTGACTGGCATGTCAAGCCTGTTCTGCTGCTGATTTTTCATATCAGTCTGTTAACTATTTGATGTTAAGGTGAGTTTTACCAGCATACTTGAACCCAGCCCTGGGGTCCAGCATGAAGGCTGCTTAAAAGGCAGAAGTAGATTTACACTGAGTTTTATAAGCAGCACTCTGAACGACAGGGTACAGTAGCCCACCTGTAGACCTACAGCAGCATACCTATAGAACTCCACCACTTAAAGCCATCTCTTCAATATGCATCATTACCTCACAGCACAGGAAGACCTTCAAAAGCCTGTAATCCCATTTCCAGTAGCCACTGAACAGACCTACCGGGAACTGACAGCAAAGAGTAAGCTTAATAAATGACTGAAAAGGGAATGTGTAGGTTGACCCTTCTCATGTTATATTGCCAGAAGCCTGCATTCATACAGTCATGCTCTACAGCCAGCAATGGGTTCCCTGAATTTGTCCAACCTGGTTTGGATCCATTTATTTCTCCAACTTCCACAAACAAAGTAAAAGAAAAAAATAAATGTGACAACAAGCTCCACAATTTAATTATACACTACTGGACCAGCAGGCTTAAAAAAACCCCAAACAAACAAAAACCAAACCCAAACTTTTAGGGCATTGCCTCCAATTACATTTCAATAAATAGCAGTAGTCTTTCCCTGTTCATCTTTACTATATCATTTACAGCACTCCCCATATACTACCCCAGTCCCTTCGCTTCCAGGGTGAAGAGTCAAACCACTTTCTCTTCACATAGAAGTGAGTCCATGACTTTCATTATTCTTGTTCCCTATTTCCATTTTTTCCCCCCTAGCTCTTCTGTAAAATTTTTGAGGCAGAGTTATAAGAACTGGCTCCAGCACTGAAGAGGTGGGTTACACCATTGACTTATATGGTAACAGAAGGGATGTTTGATTACCTATATTCCCCTACAATTCCTAACTTTCTAACTGCAGTCGATTAACCAGTCTATGAAATATCCACAGTGACCCCAAGATCCTTCCTAAATGGTAGGAAGTTACAGCCCATGTGTGTGTATCCATCTCCCTCTCTCTTCAAAATGAGTAGCTCTGGGCAGGAAAAATAATCATAACTTCACACATATCAGTTCCTACAGGTAATATCATCTGTAACAGATCTAGGTCAGCAGCATAGACAGACACTTGTTCTCTAGAAGCTTGACCAAGACCCAGTGCATTCATCATATCAGCTAACAGAAAGCAACCAGAAACTGATGTCATATTTTAGCCTGGCTAGACAGTGTACAACCTGCTGAGCTCACATTTTATTCATTCCACCTCACTTATTTCCTTTGTATGGACAAAGTGATTTAGGGAACACTTCTGTCACAGCACTGCTCTGAAGAGAATTTGTACTGCTTCACTCTCCCTCTTCAGGCCCACGCAAGAAGGAAATGCAATTAAAAAATAAATACCAAAAATTAAATTATACACATCCTAACCCCAAAGTGTTCAGTGAGGGTCAGTGGTTACATTAATTCTGTTCCATTGGACTCAAACATACCTAAAGCCTTGGAGGATGAAGTATGATAGATGTCATAAAAGTCTCAATTTAAATTGAGTACTACAGCTACGAAGCGCCCCACCCCCTACTCATAGTAAGCTGAAAGCATGCAGAGAGATGCTTAAACCAGGAGCCTATCACAGCTTTCACATTCACTGAACATCCCTGCATAACTTTTTTCTTGCATCCTTTCAGCTCTATCACAGACAAGATCTTTCAGTCCCATGCGAGTCATTAAGTAGCCATCTAACACCATCTGCTGGATTGTGAAGAAAAATTATACCAGCAACTTACTGCCAGGCAGAAAGAAAGGAAAAAAACCTAAAACATGAAGGTGTCTGTAGCTTGGCTTTCACTGGGTCCTCCTCCCTCACCCAGACCTTATTTCTGTTTTCTTTCCTCTTTTTGAGAGGCAGTTCTGGGCTGCTGGCACTAACAGGCAGTCACAAAGATAAAAAGTCCTCTGCTGGGGATTGTGCCAATTGTACGGGGGGCTGTGCCATGCAATGATGCTTCAAGATCACCACTGATCTGTAGACCAGCTTCACCTCTTCATTACTAATAAAAAAAATAAAGCAACACCAGAAAAAGAAGCTACCCTGAAAACAAGCTTTCTGCAGTCAGGATATAACTCTGCAGGAGGAGGAGAGCAGAAATGAGCTGGCTTTCTTTTGAAAATCCAGGACCTCAGCATGAGTCAGAAGCTGGGGATGCGGAGCCTGTGCAGCGAGAGGAAGCAGCCATTACACAGTCAGACATTAGCCCGTGGCTTCTTGTGTCCTGCACAAAGGCCAAAGCACCAGGTATTATCTCACCACCATATAAACATGTCCTTCTGAAAGATTGGCAGGGATATTTTTAACATCCAGACAGGCAGCTGCCACTCCTGCCAGATCCAAGATAATAGTTTTTAATTAGTTATTTATGGCAGGAGACTGCACCCCCTTTCTTGTTTCTTCAGGTCAAATTTATTTCACCCATCACCTAGCTCCTTACAACATGGGATGCAGCAGTTAAGCTTTTTCTTTCACCAAGGTGAAACACAGGCCTGGCTGAAATTGTTTCAGGTATAAAACATACTGGGGAGGTTGTGTGTTTCCTACTTCCCACTCCTTTTCTCTCCCCACTTTTTTCTTATTTTCATACTGAAATTAGGGATTAATTACATGCTCAGTAGTTATTTGACATCACATTTTATGTAAGGTCCAGATTTAGTCAGCCATGCATTGTGTGAAAGGATAAATTATCTTTATTGGCTCCTTACCCTATTAAGTCAGTGAAAGTACTGCCAGGATTTTACCCTGTGTAGCTAACAGGGCATCTGGTCCCTTATTCAAGGTTTTCCTCTGCTCCAGCTTTTCTGGAAGTACCAATATTTTAGCAAAGCAAACCTCACAGCAGTAAGCAGGCTGGTTCAGATGATGCTGTAAAAACTACAAAGAGCCCTGAATCATAGGATCCCCTTAGCAGTAAGGGGAAATAAAGGTCATGCATCAGTGCTGCCCAAAATGGAAGCTTACCTTCTGCAATAGAGGCAAGTATGATCATAGGATGAATGTGCTGAGGAATTTCCAGGAGGAAGAGGGTAGGTTTTGTGGCACTGTACATAATACTGGTAAGCCTGCCTCTGAAATACTGCAGACAGCTCTGCTCACCAAGTTCAGGATGGATGAATTTCAACTGAGACAGCACAGAAAAGGGCTCTAGGATGAACACAGCAACAAAAAAAACAAATACCTGGAAGAGGGGGGTGAAATAAAACAAAACCTTTGCTTGGTTAGCCAGCAAAAGTCAGTCTGGGATTGCAGTTTCAAAACATGTTTAATTGGAACTAACAGCCACTTGCCCTCAGGAGGGCAGTCCCTCTTGCCCCAGCATCTCCCTGGTTGTGCAGTGAATGAGACCACGAGCGGATACAGCTCGCTCTGCTGCTGCAGCACGGCGAGGCTGGACAAAGGAAGCAGCAGGAACGTGCAGCTGAGGAGAAAGCAAGCATCCCTGTCAGCAGAAGCAAGACCAAATGAGGCACCAGGTAAAACTGTCTTAAGAGGGCAATTTAAGAAGTGCTGCTAAGTATGGGAGCTCAAAAAAAAAAAAAAACAACCCCACAACATAAAAAAAACACAACAAAATCACACAACTGAAACAACACAAAAAAAAGAAAGAAGAAATTAATAATTTCAGCTAGGGGACAATGCCAGCGCAAGAACTAATGTTTATAAATTATCCATAAACACATTTAGGCTGGAAATAAACTTTCTAGATGTCAGCCTTCTCACTGAGCCACTGGGTCCTAAGCCTGAATTAATATTCTAAGAAATCTTGATCACTTTATAAAATGAATGATGACATCCTTCCAGTGGCAGGGGAACAGAGCACGCCCCTGGAGCTCCCTGCCAATCCTGCATTCCTAAGTCCATGGTCTATTTATATCAACACTTTTAATAGAGAAATTATTGAAAGCATTTAAAGGTTCTAGAAAACAGATTTCTTGGTATAAGCAATGACAAAAAAAAAAAATCTGCTCTAGGTGACTCAAACCAAAGGTTCACATAAATCTGGACAAAGCATTTTATTGCATGCTGACAGAATAGATCAAAAGCAATGTGTCCCTTCTGGACATTTGACTTCTCAGGGCAAAATTGGTTCAACTGGCCAACATATGTTACAGACATTGATTTTTTTTGTCTGGGTGCTTACTTGTGCAGAGAGGAGATTTTTACAGCAAGGGACAGCAAGGACTTGAGGACATTCAAACCCATCAGATGGAGAACAAGGCCAGTTTCCTGCCTGCCAGCTACTGTTAAGGGAAGGGTTTCAAATACAGACTGTCCATGGGCACATGCAGACACATGCACACAGCTCCTCCTAGGGCTAAAATTGATAGTCTGGAGACTTGGGGGTTTGAAAGGAAGATGCTGAGCTGGTGACACCCACTCCACTGGCACAGGGGAATTTCACAGTAGCTCAAAGCCTGTCCCACAACAGCTCGGTTCCCCGAGTCAGCTCAACCCTTCAGTCTGCCAAGTTACACAGTTACTTCATATAGAGCAGGACCCATCCAAGACCAAATCTCTTTCAAATTTGCCCACCTAGGGTTTCTAGAACATAGTTCTTCCAAAACCTCTTAAAATCCAGATTTTTGTCTTCATAATTACAGTTAGTTGGAAAAACAATATACTCTTTAGAAGTACAACCCTACTTTATTCCTACCAGACCATGCAGTTCTAGCATTTATGTATTTCCTGCCCAAAAACAATGACCTGAAGTCTTCATATTCCAAATGGAGAGAGAGCACAAGACAAACCTGGAGAGAAATAATAGTAAACATCTCAACTTAAAGAGTTCAGTACCCTCAAAATAAGTTTTTACTGTTTAATTTTTTTAAAGCCATAACAACTCTGAATTTCAAAGTGAAAGTCATTTTAAGCTGAAACACTACCATACAACCATCCTTCTGAACATTTTAAGCAACACTTTGACCTCTCCAAAACAACTGAAAAATATCAATTAAAATGGGCCTTCCCTTAAAAGAAAATTCTGGTTTTTACAAAACTAGCATTTTTATAATAGTAGCAACAATAAATATTGCCCATGAAAACCTTCACATCTTCGCATAAATACACAGCTAATTTGTCACATTATTAGGAAATGCAATTTTTAAGCCACTGCCATTATTTACCATTACATTTGTGGCTAAAAGCCCTAACTGATTTCTCCTAAAAACAATGAGTAACCAAAGAAAAAACACAGGGAGAGGCTGTCCTGTTTCAGAGGAGTTCACAGCCTGAGCAGGCAGGACAAACAAGCAGAGGCAAAACACGGGTGTTAATCAGGTTTATCCCTGTTTCACCTGTGCTCCCCTGGAGACTTGTGTCTCAGAATACACCAATGCTCAACAGATGCCACCACACAAGCAAGGAACAAGCCCTCTTCACCAAGTAGAGTGTAGATTTGGACAGTAAAACAGCTCTTTCCTAGGGATGAGCCCTCTCCCTTCAAAGTTCCAGCTGCATACACTACACACACCCAACCTTCAGCTAACACCCCACGATCAAGGGCATTTTACATGTCACTCCTCTGAAGGTTCAAGTGTCACAGCCAAAATAGAGACAAAGCCACACACATTTGAAGCTGGTTAAGACAGCATCAAGACTGCCCTGTTGAGCTTCACATTCACCAGAGGGGATCACATAAAGGGAGACAGAAATTAAACAGCTACAAACCTTCCAGCAGCAGCAGAAGCAGAGCTGCACTCCAAAGGATGGGTAGGCACAGACTGCCACAGCCCAGGCACAAGCCCACTGCAGCTGAGCCCAGCAAGTAGAGCAGAGCTATAGTGAAAACTCATCCTAACAAGCCCAGTGAGGATCAGGCAGAGCAAGAAGCCAGGTCCAGGAAAGCCAACGACCAAGTCAGGAAGAGAGTCAGAGCATACACTTCCCCAACACAGCCCAGACAGAAACTAAGGCCCCCAGGCTGAGCTAAAATAAGGCTCCTAGGCCCACTGGGTGTGGGTGGAGCTCCCAGGTGAGGCTGGTCAGGGCAATTAAGGTTCATTAGTGCACCCAGGGCTCTGACAAAACCAAGGGTTACAGTATATTTTTGTGCTTTTAATGAGGTGCATTGTTAATGTCTCATTACCAGGAAGTTATGTTTTTATATTTTGTTTTGACTACATCCTCTCTGAAAAGCTGGGATATAAAATACAGGAGGTACAGGCTGTAGCAGCCACCAAGCACCCCGTGCTTGAGGAATATGACTGTTCACTCCTTTGTTAGGAGTGATGCACCAGCTACAGCTGCAGAGATCGCAGTGACATGGGGACATGAGCTCCAGTCCTGCTCATCCTCCCAGTGTTTGGTGCTCCTGGGTGAGATCCTGTGCAATCTGCAAAGCACACAAGTCTGTCCTGTTCCAGGACTAAACCTGGCCTGAGTTTCAAGTCTGTCACAAAAGTAAAGGTGAGGTGAATTAAATGGGAGTTTTCCAAAGGCAGCTTTACCTCAATTTCACTGCAAACGTCCAGCTTGGCAAACAGATTTCTCAAACACTGTAAAAGATTTCCTGTGGCACCATCCAGCGCTGCAGATTACTTAAATGGACTGCTTCCTTCTAGGAGTCAGGTTGTGTTTTGGGAACACCAATAACGTCTTACTGAGCTGGGCTCACTGGCTTGAGAGTCCTGGGACCACAGTCCTTCTGCCTGCTGCCTCCACTGGTGATACACACAGAAACACTCAAGGCTCCATAATTTTTATGTGTCAGGGTACACCAAAAGGCTCCAGCAAGACAAGGCCTCGTTTTGCTGGTGCTGTATACACATGCAGTAAGAGGAACTCCTACCCCACAGATCTCTCACTACAGAGGGTTGAAAGAAAGTCAAAATTACCAGTTTTCAGATAAGAAACTGAGATGTTTGATGCAGTGCTGCTCCCAAGACAAAAAAGAAGCTCAGGCACTTGACCTACGAGGCTGTAAGTCATTTGTGCAAAGTCCTACGGAAAGTCTGTGAAAATGACAGGCATTCAGTCCAGATAATGTACAACCTTCCCTAGTTCACTCTTTCCCCATCAATTCTTCATTTAAAAACTGAGCATATCCTTCAACTCACCATGAAAATCACTCATACTTTATGTTTCAATAACAACTTAAATGAGAAACTTTCAAATCATACAGTAAGCATTAGCATCTCTGTGGTAAGGACCGTTACTTATTGTTCTGTAGGCCTAGCAGACTATGACACACAATAGCTCAGCCATTAGGTGGAAACAGTGGCTTTGTACCAGTGTAAATGTTATGTTTAGAAGGATTATTTTTAACCTACATACTTGTATAACCAGTATATATGGCTACAATATAAAAATGGTTAAATATTATCAGTTGTTACCATAACTGGTTTAAGAGCAAACAGAACTCAGATCAGCTGCGCAGAGGATCTGCCCGAGGACAAGAACTCAGATTCAGCTTCACGACAAAACTACAGCTGGGCACTGAATTGAGCACCCGCTGTCGCACCTCAGTGTGGGCAAACCGTAGCAGTTAAGTTTAAACTGACACAAATATTTTCTAATAGCACAAAATGCCAGGTTCTTCTAAGTTTTTAAGTGTTGTGAACTTTATTACCAGGCGTTCTTTCCCTGTTTCTGTATTTGCTAAATTCTAGACAACAAAGGGTCAGAGGATTGATATTCCATGGCAGAAGAGGTCAAAAAAAGATAAGAAAATGGAAATACTGGCAGCTAGGCCTAGTTTTCTGAACACTACCAAGTCTTTTTTACAGTTTCAGAAGATGTGACACAACTTTTTTTAACAGACTGAGGCAAGCAAAACCATTTGGAGTGAGTCACACAGAGGAGAAAGTGAGATCCTCCCAGCAGTCACACTAGAGGTTCACCATGGAGCACTCTTCTGCCTCGGTGGGTGCTGAGCCAATGCCCAGCTGAGTACCAAAGGCACTGCAGAGTTCTGCTGGCAAAGTGGCCTTTACTAACAGAGGCACCCTTGCTTAGGAAGTGTTTTGGGAACCAAGCCATGGCATTTTTATATGTTCTGTTCACTACAAACCTGGCTAAACTGTGCCACACAGTAGGGTGTTTATCCTGTGCCTAGTCAAAACACCCAGCCTCCTCAAAACGCCAGTGTTTTTTGCATCAATATATAATAGGAAAAACCAGGCAGTCATCCTAAAGCATTTCTGTGGCAGGCAGGACATCCTCACTGAACAACCCCCAGAACACCTAGATATTTGTAAGCTGAGAACTCCTGATGATTTGAGAACTCAGAAACACCTCAGTCAAGTCCGCTCTGAGAGATAAAGCGGGCAGACCCGCAGGGGCGGTGACTGGCGACATGGGGTCCAGTGCAAGCACAGAGGTGGGATTTCCTGGGGAGGGCCGGGGACAGCCCTCTTGGGGGGAACAGGGCAGGACAAGGGTGCGAAGGGGGAAAGTTTGCTTCTGAGAAGATTACCTGCAGCTTGTTCTCTGTTGGCAACAGAGGCACAGATGTCCCTGGGGATGGATGCCCAGGGCTGGCTCACCAAGAAGCATCTGGGCTGCTGCTGGGGACTTCAGGGTGCTGGTGTTTATCTGCTTGATGGTTTCCTGTCTGTGAGGGAGCCAAGGGATGTTCCCTTCAGACTCCAGAGTCATGCATGGGACTTAAGACTCTACAATAATGGATGGGAATGTCTGAAGCCATCTAGCCCCTCTGCTGGCATACACGCAGGTGCCTGAGATGAGGTGCAAGGGCTGGAACCACTCATCACAGAAGGAGACCCAGCAAGGGCAGAGCGAAGCACAGGAGGTGCGACATTTTGGGATGGGGCCACCCAGGCTGCTGAGCGCACCCAGCACACCGCGCACAGGTCAGCAGGCATCAGCCCTCCTTGCAGGCTTCAAATGGGAGCTACCTGCGGGCTGTGGGCCACGCTCTGAGGGAAAAGCTTCTCCACAGGTGTAGCTGGAGGCGAGAGACACCTCCTCGCCTCCCTGGGAGCACAGGAAAATAAACCCCGAGGGCCAAGCCTTCGGCAAAAGATCGCGGCCTCAGGCCGGGCCTGGGGCTCGCAGCGAGTGCTGTGGCGCTGTGTGTTGTTCCCGCAGGAGCCTGCTGCCGCCCCCGGGCAGGGCTGCGAGCTGCCCCGCGCTGCACTGAGCCCACCCGGCCACCGGTCCCCAGTGCCGGGCACCGCGCACGGAACCCGCCCCGAGGGCCGCCCGTCCCCACCGGGCCGACATGTCACCTGCTCAAAATGGCGCCGGCCCAGCGGGAGGGCCGCCGCGCCATGGCCGGGCGGTGCCGGGACGGGACGGGAAGGCTCAGGGGAAGCCCCAATCCAGCGGCGGGCAAGCCCACAGAAGCGACTGCAGGGCTGTTGCCGCCAAGGCAGGGTCCCTCCCCGCCCGGCCGGGCAGCCCGGCGCCTCTCTCGGGCAGGGACACTGATGGCAAGGCGGCCCTACCGGGCCCTGTTACAGCTGCAGACCAAGGAGCTGAAACGGCGGCGGCAAAACAGCTTGCCTTAAAGCTTTGTTTTATTTTTTACCTTTTTCATCTCCTGCTTTTACTAACCCCTTCCCTCCCTTTTTTGGATACAGTTAAATGAGGTGGCACATGAACCACCGTACCGCCTGACGTTTAGTAGCCGGGTACAGTGCTAAAACCTGGCAAAAATCGAAAATAAATGGTTCCTCCTTCTAATTACCTGAAGATTTGTCTGGAGATGTGTCCCCAAGTCCTTGCCCTCCGGTTCGGGTATGGCAGGGCTGCCCTGTGCCCACCATTACATCTTGGTCAGGACAAAACCTACGGTGTTTCATGGGTCAAGAGACTCTGTAATCTACTTAAGTTAAAAAATATAAACTGTCATTTATACCAGGTAGCATATTTACCCTGAGGACCTCAAAAAGAGCTCTTCCAGTTTCTTGATGTATTTCTCTTCCACAAAATAAGAAAGGGGTCTATCAAAATAGATAAAAACTGGGGAGGGAGTTTGCTTTTTCTCTCTTCCTGCAATATCAGTTACTGCTTACAGCAACCAGTGAAATATTCAGTCAGAAATTATTATTGTATGGTTTTTAATGGCAAGCAGAAATCTGCTGGGGAACAAAGGTGCCATAGGTACAAAACCAGATCCACAATAATGGCTTATCGGGAGGGGAATGGTTTATATACGGTCTAAGGAAATCTGCTTCCCATGGGAGAACGGTGCAGCCAGCATCCCGGCCTGATACCGCGCTGCAGGGCACTGGGAAAGGAGATCTGCAAAGTAAAAACAGCAGCTTTTCCTGCGAACAAGTATCAAAAGCTTTTTCCAGTGCTCCCACTGCTCCTTAAAAGTGATCTGTCCAAGCCAAATACCAATTCCCAAAGCCTTTACCAAAGTAGCAAAGTGTCAGTGCAGTGAGAAAGCCTGGGGTATTATTATCCCTCCATGCAATTTCTCATGCTTTGGCTAAATCAGATTGTCTGCAATGACAAAAATTTAGCTTGGTTTGGAGATCTCAGAACTTTTTGCCTCCTGTGACATGAGTCATGGCTGCTCTTACAGTGATAAGAAAGAAAAATTAATCTGCCTGTTCATTTTGATCCTTTTTTAATCCTTTCAATCCTATGGGACTACCAGGAAAACTACTTGGATGTTCTCCTAGATTGTTTATTTGTGAAATAAAAATGCAGTTTGTGTAACACCTTGTAATCACTGTTCTGTTACTGTAACGCAGTATATGGGAAAACTAAGAAATTATCCAGCTCGTTAGCCATGAAGGAAGGACAGCAAGTCCTGGAATGTAGAGAAGTCACCACTTGCCTTTTGTTAGCATCTATAGCTATCTGTATATAGATTTGTGTGGCTGTGGATGTGAGGAGCTGAACAGCCAGAAGAGGGTAGCATAAGTTAGTTAAACCTCATCTGTAAAGCAGAGCTATTTTTGAGAGAAACACCTACTTACATTTCTGTCTGCAAGGTAGAGAAACATAGCATTGAAAAACGCATCTCCAAGCTTTTGACAGAATGTGGAAAGGCAGATTTACAGTCAGAACTGCCCAGGATTAGACTGATAGCAGGCCACAGAGCTTTTGGCACTCTATTAGCTCCTGTTTGACCAATACCTCTGTTAACAAAAATGCACATCCAAAGTAACTTTGTTACTTTGCTTTTAGGGGATAGCACCCCAAGTCAGTACAGCTAACAGCGTTACTGAGTGCATCCTGGCACATTGTCTTGCCTGCAGCAAATCTGAAAGGCCAGATGGGGAAGTCATGAAAATGCAACGGAGGAGCACCTTAAGGGGATGGTTCAGGGCTGAGGTAATAGAGTATGAAACAGGAGCTTGCTGACTTCACCAGATAGATGCACATTTGATGGCCTGAATGAAAATGTTCTCCTTGATGTCGTCCCTAATGTCTACCCAAAATAAAATGCTGCTCCTAAAATAAATAAGTATTCATAAAGGGAATCTTGCTGAATCTGGCAGAAGCAGAAACACTTGTAAAGACAGCAGATTGCTTCTATACCTATGCTGAGGATTTCCTCTTGGAGGGCTATCTATCCAGCCCCTATCAGTGCTCATGACTATAAACAGAACTTCATTGCTGCTGGGCATTTAATTATGAACATATCTACATGAGTTAGCTTGCAGTTTTTTCTTTACCCCTACAAGAGATCAAGTGGCAGTGCTCTTCTCTGAGAAGTTGACAGGGCGTGCCTGAGGAGGTACATGAGAGGACAAGGAAGATTGGGGGACAACTGTTAGTACCTGCCTTGCACTAGTGCTTAGATAGTCCCAGGTAGGATCAGGCCTGCGCTGTGCTAGATGTTTTACACTCACACAGGACAGGAAAAGCTGTAGCCTGAAAATGGAAGCTGAAGCAGACAAAAGGTGAGCGGGGAAACAGGTACAAAGAGATGAAATACCATACCCTAGAGCATACAGCCAGTCACTGGCCAAGGAACAGAGAATTCCTGTCCTGTCAACTTGCTTCTGGCAGAGCTGCTTTAAATTGCTGAGAGGCTGTTAGGTGAAAAAGGCTGTATGCATGTTTGCACCTTGGAAAGGCACTGAGGGGATAATACACCGTTTATTCATACTTTATTTGTACTCTATACCTGAAGCAAAGTGGTAATGCAAGTTGAATCTTTTTTCTATAATTCTTTTCCCTCCACCCATTCAAAAATAACACATATAGAAAAGATCAGAACTTTTCATTTCAAAGACCATCACATCAGACTATAAATGCTAAACGAGATGCCCTTCACCCTGCTGCTACAATGCAGCCACTTTCTCAGCTTGAGTCCATTATCCCTATAGCACACAACAGCAAACAGGACCTGGAGAAGGGAAGGGGACAGACAATACTGTATGCAGCGACATTAGGGTGTCAGACTAATTTCATCGCCTGAAGGCTTTAGTTTCATGTGAATAACCTTCATGTAACAGATTCAGAAAGTCTTTACAGCAGTGCTGTCCCTTCAAATTATCAGTTGTGTACTTGCTCACAGTTTCCCCTGGACTTGGCCGTTAGTTACAGAAAGGACTTTTAAAATGGCATGCAAATATCCAGCTGTCATGCCTGCTTCGCTCAGTCCCATGTCTCTGATGATATTTTTATGTGATATAGAAGCAAAACTAACTATAACATTCTTTCTGGACGTCATCCTGAATGATGCATAAAGGTTACAGTAATCAGCTGGTTCCCATAGCATTTCCTGCCTTTGCATTATGGATTTTGGCTCCTGTGGCACACAAGAGGTACATTATGGAAAGTGATGGTTGATGAAGTCTGTTTTCTGCACACACACCCCTGCTCTGAGCTGCAGCTCTGTGCGATCGTTTGCCATTTGTGTCAGTCTTGTTTGGCTGAGCTCCGCTCAGGAGCTGCCTGTCCACTAAAAGGAGTGTGAGGATGTCCACGCAGAGTCAGCTAGCCTGGCTAGAGCAGTTTCCCCTTGCGTCTCCATGCTGCCAGACACCGCTCCCTGCAGAGGGATTTCCACTGATGATGCGGTGGGTAAGGGGACATTACCCCTTAGAAACATGCCTGAAGGGCTGCTGTTCACCTCGCTTCCTGGGTTGACAACATTTACAGTACTGTTGCTCACTGTCCACAGGCAAGGGTAGTGGCTGGAAAAAAAGCAGTATAAATTGAATGAATTACTTCAAAGCATTTTCCCCTGCACAAGACTTACCACAGTAAAGTCAAGTGCGTTATCTGCTAAAAGACAGCTCTCCGAATCGAGTTACTAAACTAGATCAGCCTTGCAGATCTTAAGTGAAAAAGCACCAGTGACCATCAGACCTAGTGACCTTGGAGAGAGGCATGGAGAGAAATGTAAAAATCTGTGAGGTTTCAAGATTTAAAGATTTTTTTCATGAATGCTTACAAATTTTTAAGGATTGCAGCTGATTTTCCTGGTAGCTAAATTATAGAGGAAATGTATGCATTTATTTTGGGAAAAGCAGGAGAAATACTTGATAATTGACTCACTAGGTCTAAATTCCAGCCATTGCTAAAACTTTTTACTACCCTATTAAGAATATTTTTATAATAGAATATTAATTAGATTGTTACATCCCTGCATTGGACTAGGATCCTCATTTCATGCAGGAGAATAGTGAGGAATATGTAGAAAAAAATAATTTGGCTTAAAAATGGTCACAGACTGTAGATACCAGAGTTCTCTGTGGCTGTTTCAAGATCCTGGTTTTCAGCAGTACTAGGGAAAAACAAAGCTCCCATTGATTTAAGAACAGGAGATAATTAGGTTGTCAGAAAGATCTGTCCAGGAATCTTGAGTTGGGCACTTAGGACATTTCAAATCCTGGATGCTGCTTAAAGCTTGGAACAAAGTGTGAATCACCAAGGCAGTCCTACAAGCCTCACTGCTCCTAATACCAGCAGTTTTCCCGTAACCTTACCTGGCTCCAGGGCTGGCACCTCCCTTCGTGTGTGGCACTGAGAGCAAATTAGCGTGTGGAGAGGGTGGCAAAGTCCAACTGTCATGTCCTGAGAATACCTGAAGATTATTGCTGGAGCTGTCCAATAAATTAACTTTGCGGGGATGGGGAAAAAAAAAAAAAGCAACAAACAAATCCTCAGTGACTATTGCAGAGACATTATCTTAAGGCAACAGAACATGGGCAGGCTTGAGGAAGCAATCTGATCATGAGGTTCCTAACCATAGGTAAAATGACAAAATTCACATGTTTACTAAGAGCCACCAGGTGCCATTTTAATTCCAGGTGTGAGAAGGTACAGCATGGCAATACCAAAATGCCCTCATCTCAGGTCAGCTCCTACCATGTTCCTAAGGGCTGCTTCAACTTGAGAGCACAACTGCTTCACGCCATGACATCGAAAGAAGGCTTGCAATGCTCTTTGTGTATAATTGGGAGCTGTACTTTAAGCAAGATCATTGACTCTTATTTATAATTAACAGTTACAGTGCACACAGCTCCTTGTACTTGTTGTTTTGCTGCCTTTAACATACCCTGTGCAGGCAGGGTTCAGTACAGATTGTTCAAGGCTCATCGTGCTCTTTCCTAGCCTCAGCTCTTGCTTGTTTTAATGCCTATGCTAACCTAAAGGAAGGGGCAGGCAGGCAGAGAGCGTCTGTCCCCTGGAAGCAAAGCAGCATTACAGTTGTACCTGTAGGTGAATTATTTCTCTGCATGTAAGAAGGTGGGTACGGAGCAGTCCGATGCCCTCGCAGCGCTGAATATCGCTCGCAGCTGTGAGGAGCGTGTGGGGCTGGCAGAGGCAAAGGTCCAGTGTACTGATAATTAGAGCTTCCTGATGCACACATTGTATCTGGGTTGGAAATTAACCAGCCACCCACTTTGAGGGGAAAGAGAGAAGAAAACTATTACTGCATGAAAACGCTGTGGTACAATAAAGACAATAACTGGCCTTCTTGCAGAATCAGCTGTACCTCAGAAATACCAAGCAGATTCCAAGATGCTGGCTGATGGAACAACTAACAATAATAAAAAAAAACCCAAGCAAACAAAACAAAACACCCCAAACCACCAAACCTAAAAACAAGACCTGAAAACAGCTAACAGAAAATGGCACAAACATCAAAGAACAAATGAAAGAAAAACTATCATTAAAGCAAACACAACCCCCACTTATTTTTTTACCTGTTCAGCAATGAAAGGTAATTTTAGAGGTGACAAAAATATTCAGTTACAGATACAAAAAAAAAGAGGAGAAAGCCCTAGAAAGGTCATACATCATCTTGATTCTAGATTGAATATTGAAAAACTGGATCATAAGAAAACCACCCCTCTGCAGAAACTCACATCACTTCCTACTCTGAGGTTTCTTCTATCTTTTTTTTTTTTTTTTTTTAAAGGGTCCCTTTCTATGAACACAATTCAAGACTCAGTGAATGACTGGTGTGATCTAGTCAAGCAAGTCTCAGGTTCCCAACACCTATCATACCACAGAACTTTCAGCTGACATGAATAAAACCCTTACAGTGAGAATATGTCATATGTTGACCTTCAGAAACTGTTTCTGGAGCATCCTTGGGATGGTTTCTGAAAAACAAAAGACTTAGTGGTAAAACTTCTCATTGAGAAATCACCAAAGAAATCAATAATAGAACTATCACTAAAAAAAAAATGGAAAAGTAAATTAAAAAGTAGGGGAAACCATCTTTTTTAACTACTTGCTAGGCAGCAGCAGACTTTTCTGCAGTCTGCCATAAAGGAAGCAGGAACTTATGTTTCACAGCATACATAAAAATGCTCTGGAGCTTGTGCCAGATTTGGGGGATGAACCTGGAATTCTAAAATCTACCTGTGGGCACCATTCCTGCTTGCATCAACAGCCTCAGCCTGGCCTCCCACCCAGACCAAGGCAGGGCTCTGCCTCCTGATCAGCCAGGCGAGCCGAAGGCAGCATTCCCCCTCCGCAGCTGGAAACCCTGACGCTGAGACACAGCAGATCCTTAAGTGACGAGAGGAATGGAAAGAAATGCAGGTTCTCCTGCAGGCACGTGGGACACTTCACATGTCAGGTGACGTAGCAGGTCCAAAGTAAATTTATTAGCAATTAGGGACTGAAATGCATCATTTGGATGCCCCACTGCATTAGCATGGATGATACAAGTAAAACTTTGAAAGATAAACCACAATTTTTTTCCACTGGGAGCCTCTCTAACGTCTGATACAGTTGTTACATAGTTAGCATCTTATATAGCTGTTCTATAACTTATAGAGTTAGCACCTACAAGCCACTTTTAATAAACACATTCATACTTTATCACGCAGATTTAATAATAGCAGTGCGGTTACGTTACAGTTACAGTGCAATTTCACCGTAGTTACACTTTTCAACATCTGCAGTTAACTTTTATTCTCCCTGAGCTATCAAATTATGGGATTCATTGGAGTGTAAGTAAAATGTAATGAACATACACAGTGTATAACGTTACAGGGGAAGCTCACACCATCTCATTTCAGGCTTCCTGTGTAGACAGTGCTAAGTCCTAGAATCCCCAAGAGGATATTCACCCACTTCAGACCCTATTGTAATAATTATATTGACAGCATCCCCACTAATATCAGTGGAGTGACTCTGGATTTAAGACAGCAAAAACAAGATTAAGTTATATAATTTATCTTTCACATTGTGATGCCACAGTTTTAACATATCAGAGCAAAAAAAGATGAACTCACCTTTCTTTTGCATCCAGGAAGGCTTTGGCAAAGGGATTATACTTGATTTTGAGAGCTGTTATCTTGAGTTTACAGAAAACAAGGCATGTTAGTGAAGGCAATTTGGAACAGAAACTTAACAAAACATCTTCCAGAGTAATCTAAGCAGAACTGCTGTGGTTAACCTAACAAAAATATATCCCCACACATTATTTTTTCCAGGGTTAGGAGGGCGATTTGTTCATTGCAGAGCACTGTATATCATCAGTGCCACAGGCAGAACACGTTGGGGCAGCCTAATGGCATGGTCCAGTATGACACGACCTGTGGGATGGTGGAGCCTTTCAATAGAGTTTAAACATTGAATTCCTACCAAGTATGAATCAAATCTGCAGCAACACTAGCTAAGGGATGTGACACATGAGTTAGCAATTGTCACAATGCAAAGCATTCCTCATTTAAAGTTTTGGGGTTGGGAAGAAATTTTCCTGTGCAATATTGCACTGTTCTGCAGCTGTATGTATTATAAGGAGCAGGGAGAGATAGTGTTATCGTTATAGCTATCAGTCATTGCTGGAGAAAGATACTGGACTTGACTGTAGTTTGGGTTTTTTTTCCTAATAAGGAATTGGGATGCCAGAACAAATGGACCACAATAGCCATGGGAAGATATTAAGCTAAACCTGGCTTTGTACTGCAGCCAGACACTAGATTAGACAATGTTCTACTGCAGAGAGAAGACAGAGAATTAGGCTGGCTGGAGCATTACACTGCATGGGACTAGTGGGGAAAGAAGAAAAGGACCAGTCTGTTCATGCTGATCTTGTAGTTAATAAGCTTTTAATATATCTCATCAATGGTGACCAAGAGCACAGTGTGACACCCGCCTACCTCTTCATTTTGATAGGCAGTCACAGCTATGAACTGCGTCTCAGGGAAGGAGCAGTTCATCACCATCCGATGGGGGCCTCCTACACGAACTATGTGTACCTGTGGCTCATATTTATGCAGGGAGTTCAACATTATCTGCAGAAAATAAAACAGAGAGACAGACCCCAATGCCACTCTGGTATCACACAGCTGCTCTTTCGCTCTGGCGCTGTAATAGACCAGATCTCATTGCTAAACCTCTCCAGTTCTTGACTACTGAGACCTGATGGGCAGGTGCCTTCCTCCCTCCTGATGAACCACTGGGCTGAACAGAATGAGACTTCACTGGGCTTGGATTTAAAGCTTACTGTACAGCAGCATTAGAGAATATTTGTGTTAGCAGCTATGGCCTTCACACCATTTGACTTCCACTGCACTGGAGGCTGTTGAAACAGTTAAGGAGCAATCCCTGTTCTCCTTCTACAATCTGAAAGACTCAAAATCACCATCACAGAAATCAGGGCCAGGAGAGAGCTGAGGGAGTCACCTACTCATCTTTCTGAGCAAGAGGAAGTGTATCTAAACGAGCCTTGGCAGCTCTCTCTCACCTGGCATTCAAAGCTGTGGATAGTGTTAATCCCACAATACACCTTCCCTCAGGAAGTCTATTTTAGTGACTTTTATCGAGTGACTTTTTTTTGGGCTCCATTTCTCACACGGCTTTTTCTCCCCTGCTTTCTACTTTTTTTCCTCTCCGCTTCACCATATATACATAGTGTGTTCCCCTGTTTTTTCCCCAGGCTCATCTTTGACCCTCCACGTTGGTTTCCTGTACCTTTTATACCCCCATGCATACTTCCCTGAGGCCTTTGACTTTTCTAGGTTCTCCATGCAGGACAAGAATGTGCAAATTTAGATCCCATTCTATGCTTCACAAAAATTCTTGTGTGCTGATTCCATGTGTGACTTAGGAAAAGTCAGATCATCTTTCTGTTGTCCAGTCTGCAAAAACTGAGACAATTTCCTACCTAATTAGGGTACTGGGCTTATAGAGGTACCTCACAAACCTAATGGAAATAACAGATAGAGAACTTATAATACCTACATGAAAGAAATTGATTCTGGTCTGACAAGTATCATCCAATGTAGGAGTTTTGTACAAAACAAACAAGCAAACAAAAGGTCTTGTGCAACATTTTACCTTTAGATGCATCATCAAAAATAAATACGAAACAAAACTAATTTTCCTGTTTGCATTTTTAAGGGGTTCAAAGAGAAAGTCACTTATTTCTGGTACATGTGGTTTCTTTCCAAAGGCCAAAGCTGATTCAATAGAATATTGATAATTATCATGATGCAGAAGCAGACATAGTAATTATTTCATTTAGGAGCAGCCTTTTATTCCGCTATCTGACTCCTGCCAACATTCCACTTACACCAAACGACATGGGGGAACACAACAAAAACCTAATACCCGTGACCATTTTTTCCCCCTTCTCTGAAGTCCTATGTAAAAATCCCCAGCACACAAGACCAACTCTGAAAAGCCCCCTGATGATTAAGTAAACCACAGCACTCTATCTCTTTTAACATCAAGGAGTCCATTAAAATCTGAAAGCGCCAATTAAGGCCTGTTTATTCCTGTTTACATTTGGCCTCCAGAGAATAATTGGCATCTGTGGGTGAAGAGGCCTGTAAGGGCCTCTATAATTACATAAATGCACCCTTGATATTTCTTGATTGGTAGGTGCTTGCAATTGAAGCCAAGAGGTGTATGGGGAAACATCAGGCCATACCTGCCCACTCCCATTGAGCTTGTTGGTAAGTTTGACTTTGCTGAAGGAAATGGCAGCTTTCATCCAATGCGCCCCAAAGTTGGGAGAGTCTGGGTGGATGTAGACGCAGCTGTGGTTTGGTGGCTCTGGTTTCCCAGCCGGCACCCACTCTCCATTGACATACTTCCAACGGTGGCCATCAGTCGGGGCGAAGTCCAACAGGAAGGAATACATGGCGTTTGGGTCCAAGCCTGACACGCTGATCTTCAAAACAGGGAACATCCGCCTGGCCAGGAAACAGAAACGGGAGACACCGCTGGAAACTGGTTTTGAAAGACTCTCCTCAGTATGTCTGTGACTAGATGCTCACAGATTAGGTCAATGTGAAAAACATCCTCCTTCCCTCCATCTAGCTGAAAAAGTCTCTTAAAGGTTAATCCTTCATTTTATTTTTATTTTATTTCAATCATTTGGAAAAAATCTATGTTGTCTGTACAGTAGGGCACTAAGGTCTGGATCATGCCAAGAGTTCTGAACATAATGAACTATGTATAGTGACAGCAGAGTCTGTGGGATCTGGACATGCTAAATACATCCCTAGGTGTGGGACAAGAAGGTATGAGCAGGATTGAAAAGAGTTGAAAATGGCTGAGAAGGTTGAACTCAACCACAGATTCATTGCATTAACTGCAGAATCCCATTATAAAGTGCACTTCTTTGTGCTTAGATCCCTCCAACACACGCTCCTGTACTCTGTCCAGTGGCCGAGTCCCCCTTTGTCTGACTCGGGATAAGTCCTCTGAAATCATCTTGTGATACCCAGCAAACAGGACATAATGCCAGCCAGGTTTTCATCAGACACCAGTTAGATTTATTGACCACACTACTCCATACCAAAGATTTTTCTCCCTTCCTTTGAAGGGATGGTCGTATTCTATAATGTTTGTGAGCAAAGTCAGTCACTTCCCTCTGTCATTTCCTGTGGTTCTTGTGTTAATCCCAGACATCTCCCACTCGAGTAGGGGTTTCCATTCTAAATGCCCTAGTAAGTCTGCTACATTTTCCTTGTCTGAAAATGCTCTTTACTTTATCAGGGTTTTGTCAGGTTAGCCTGGCATGACTTAAATTTAATAAAATGCCTTTTTGTCCAATTTTCCATTATCTTCAACATATTGCATTACTCTTTCCTTCAAAATACTTCAAGTACAAAATCCTGAATTCTTATTACAGGGATACATTAAAAAGTCTCTTGTTAGCAGAAATGTGTTTTCACTACCATTCCATAAATCTCCAGTTTGAGAAGTCAGGTTAAAATCCTTGCTGTCAGACCTTGCACTTGGTGGTTTTTCCAGTGATTTGGTCCCATTGTGCCATATACCCTGACACCTCATCAGCTTGATCAGGTGGTTCTGCTTTTAGTTCCACCTTAGATGCAATGTTGCCCTTTACTAAACTTTAAACATCTGTCATCCAGCCTTCCCACTATTGTGTGCATTTAAAACTGAAATCCCACCTCTGTTTAGTTTTGGGAAATGCTCCTTCTGTGCTTAAAGGTCCAATGCTGTCTTTTCTCAATCCCCTTTTAATTACTATTTTTTCTTTCATAAAGGAGGTTTGCAGCAGCTCACAGTGAGGCTTTCAGCAGTTTTCTGTCTGTCCCAGCACTTGTGATCCATACCACACAGCTCTGAATTGGCATCTCAGTGCCTGACAGTCTGCAGCGATAGAGTTAGCAAGGCTCCAACAGTTTCAGGAACTGGGAAAAATTTGTGGTCAGGAGAACAGAGGAGTATCCCAACAAAAGTATCCTATTCATGAAGTTTCCTAGCATGCATCATTGTTGTGGAGGATTATTATAGCTCTTATGTATCACCTCCTACATTCTTCTTACATGAGTATGAGGCCTCCCTGCCCCAGACACCTCCGTACTGACCTCTCCTGGCAATTACCGTTTTTCCATGCCACATTTTTATGCACAGGCCAATGCATCTTCAAGCTCCTTTTCTCTACCGGTACAGAGAGGCTGGTTACAACCACAGCAATTGCCTGAGGTCCGTGGCCACGGGGCTAAGATAAGGTAGCTCTCTAGGCTTAGTTAGGTACCAGTGCAAGACATCCAAAATACAAAAGAAGGGAACTGAAACTCCAGGCTTTTTCAGGAGATACCAAATGTCTCTGCCCCTGCAGCCATACTCTCCAGTGATACACAACTGCAGATTGCCAACAACCTTCTCTGACATCCCACTCACCACCTACCTTTCTGGGCACCTTTGTGCAGTTCTTGCAGTATACATTCAGCACCTTCTGCTGACAGGAAAAGACAGGATTTGAGATGTTTTAATCTAATATAAATATTTGGTGATGTAGAGCCAGTGCAACACTGAGAAAGATATATTGAACCATGATCTTTCTAACTAAACAGAAGCTTAGCCAAGGATTTATATGCTACTTTTAATGTGTTTTTCTGACCAGGCTGCACCAGCTGTCAAACTGGGATGGGATAAAAAGTATGGGTGCATTGCTCCCTGCACCCCCTAGACCCCCTACAGTCAGTCTTCACAGTAACACGCTTAGATATTCAGATTAAAATGAAGTGGAGGGGAAAATTCATCCGCATGAAAATTTAATTTAACTAGATTTCTCAGAACTATTTGTTACATACAGATTGTTAATTCCTCTGCCCACAATGCAGACTCCTCTGCCTTTCTACTTGAGAGGCTTGAGTTTATTCCTAAGAGACCTGTAGACTAATGCCAGAAGATAATACAGTCATTGTCAACTCTAACCTCCTGTATTGCAGAGATTATAGCACTTCCCTGTGTTAACCTGCTTCACACACAGTGAATCCTCACCTCGCTTGGCCCAGCTTGTCTTGACTGTACAGATTCTAACAATGGAAAACTTACCATTTCACTTGTTCTGCTGCTGATTAAGTGGCTTTACTGATTAAAAAAAAAATAATTTCACATTTGTCTGTCTTTTAGCATGGCAAATGAGGATTCCTCCAGATTCGTTTCAGTCAGAATGTTTGTTTCAAGGATCAGGTAGGTACACATGTGACCTCCACTACTGCAACAGCTGAGCACTTGAGCCTCTTCAATTTATTTAGAGCAGATCTGCTACAGTTACTCCACAATACAGAACTCAAGTGGGAAGATGTTCAATATCAAACTTGAATGTGTAGTAACCAGTAAAGTTGCTTTAGCATTTAAGCCCAGAAGGGGCTTCTTTCCCCCGACTCACATTTGCCTGGACTGATCCGCTGTGGATTCTCCCCATATACAGGGGGGAAGAGTGGCACCTTCCCGCCTCCAGGTAGTAACGTGGATGCAAAGCTTCAGGATGCTGCATAGCTAGTATGGCATAAACTGACAGAGAAAAACTGCTCAATCTGAAAACAGAGGGTTTGACACTGAAATACCATTGGATTCCATAAATCTGAGTAAAATAGAAGACCGATGCCTACCATATGAGCTGCACCCATTAGGACATATTTTGGGATACAGCATGCAGTTTAATTTCACCCTGTTCAGAATATATCTATCTTCCCTGTGTACCTAGGCATATTGCTGTGGCAGGTGATTATTGCCATGAAGTACAATATAGCACCAGAGACATATCTATGTATTAACACCGAAGTTGATTCATCTAATTATGACATTCTGGGACCCTCAGTACTAATTAGAGATGACTCAATCACAGCAGATGATAGAATTGTGCATGCTAGAATTGGACACTTGAGGATCACTAATCAATCAGCCTTTTATTCTCTGGGATGCTCCTGTATCAGGTTTCAGTTTAATTTCTGAATTTTGCTAACAATGTGTCTGCACAAACTGTCTTAGTTTTCACACACAGAAGTTCAGACTGGCTCTTCTCATTAATCGTAGAATATAGCTTTCAAAAGTGTTCATATACCCTTCAGTGAGAATGACTGAGTTAGTTCTACTGATTTAACGAGCAGCAGAATTAGATCAATATTTTTTCTGCTGGGAATCCCTCTGGAGACAATCACTGAAAAATCTTGAACCTGGAAAAACCTCAGCACTCATAGAAAACTGTCTCAAGTTTGTCTCCTTTTGAATAGCACGGAGTAGTTCAGAGAGCATTGCTGCAGGCCACTGTCTGCATTTCCTTTTTTTGGTGCACTGATATGTTTATTATAGAAGATACTTTCAGAAATGTAAGAGATCCCTTTTCATAGTCCCTGATGCTACAATGACATTGTTAAACAGATTTATGCAGATGACAGTGTGACATACTTTTATAACTTTCTTTTGAGATCGCTGTACCTTGATCATAAAGAACCTATTCCTGCCCCCACTGACATTACTAGAGCTGTCACTGGCTTTAGGAAAAATGGGATCAAGCTAATAAGGAGTGTGTAAGTTAGAATAAACTAAAATAAGGCAGTTTACACAATGAAATAAGAAGTAACCAAGCATATTCAAGTAACAAAAGATTCCCTTATCATCATCATAAAAAGACTTTATCTATGTGCACACCTAGACATTTTAAAGATAAATAGTATCACCATGCAATCATGATTTACATTAACTGAGAGGAAAGAAACTGGAAAAACCCTGTTGGTAAGGTGCAATTCTTTGTACTGATGTAATTAATTTGAGGCAAACCTATCTTACCTCATTTTTGGTCACTTAACGCTGCTAAGGAGTCAGTTTAAGCTACTGTACACTAAGTGAAAGTTGGCTCAGAAGTTTGCTGTAGCCTAACAGCAGTTTTTAAAGCAATTTAAATGAAGCAAAAGCAGCTTCTTGGTATACAGAGAACCACAGCAGAAGATTTCTATCCCTATAGACTTCAGGAAGAATCAGAATGGCAATAGGCAGCGATACACCAAGAGCTGCTACTTTGGGAAGGCAGCTGTTCTCTCAACAGAATAACCTTGCTGAGCCAACAGACTAGATTTTTCCTCTTAACTGCTTTCCCCTATGTCCCTTGTTAAGCTATAGTCAACAGTAATATCATCCACAAGTTCTGCTAAATCCAAGTCTGCAAAATGAATAAAAAGTCACCCCACATGAGTCACTCTCTCTCTCTCTCCACCTCTTCATTCCTCTCCTACGCGGATCTCCTGAGAGGTCTCGCAAAAGGAACGTGTGCATGTTGTGGGGAGCTGGGGGGACACAGGATGGCAGAGGGGTGGCAAGGGTACATTAAATAAAAACTTTAGTACCAGCAGACCTTATTCTAGTAGGTGCCTGTCTGTTATAGGCTGGACTCTGCTGTCAGCCCAGTTCAGAGCAGAACGTCAGTGGAGAGCCTCCTTCAAGCCAGCATCTGATTCAGCATTAGTATCCTTCTCAACAGGTTTTACACTCTAGCTGTGTTCCCCAACATAGCAAGATATGTGACCCATTTACATCACATATTTTGTCTTTTTAAAACAAGTATGTTAACCAATATTTCACACTCATTTCTAAGGGCACCAGCAGCAACTACAGAGCAATACCGTGGTGGGGTCATGCAATCCAGACTGCACATACATGACACATAGGGCACAGTTTTATTGTACCCCATTCTAGTACAAACTGTTAATACCCAAGGCCAGAGGGACAGGAACTGCAGCTGCAGATAACAACACTAATTTCCTTCTGTGCAGTAATTTGAGGTCTACAGGCAAGGACTTAATAATAAAGGCTGATGATTATTAGTACAAGAAGTCATTCAAAAGGTTTTGAGAGGTACCATCTATTCCCTTGCAAAAGTTGCCTTTTTGTGCAACCTTAAGTCAGTCAATATGTTTCTCCAGCATGTTTCATAAGCGGGAATAAAGGGCGGCAGGAATGGTTTAGCAGCGACCAAAAAGGAGCAGGGACACCCCATTCTGTTCATATGCTGGTTTTAGGGGACTGTGAGGCTGCAGGGATAAAACTGTCATGTGCTCAATGCAGTTCTTGTGAGTCTGCACACACAGTTTATTAGTATACCACTTACCCCCCTGGCTGTCATTTATACTTAGCCCACAGTGCTGAGCAGATCACTCACCTGCCATTCTTGGTCACGATCATCTCATTAGTGACTTCCCTGAATCTCTGCCAGAGCATCGCATCCTCTAAGACAACCTGGAGCTGTTTCTCAGTGGGGTCGCCTTTGTCTCTCCCAGCCCGGAGTTCACTCTCCACTACGCTGAGTAGCCTGGAAACGGTGCAGTCGCTGGGTTTTTTGCAGCCCAGGTCTGCCATGACGACTTTACTGCCAGAAACTTCAGGTAGCTGTTAAAAGACAAAAATAACGAGCTAAATGAAAAAACAAGTCAGTTCATTGGGCACCGTCTGACAAACGTGCTCTCCTCACTCTTTTGCCACCGACGAGCTCTTTCCTCTGGAAGTCCCAATGGGCAGTGACACCAGCGTGTGGAGGTTTACGCACACATGCCACACAAAAAGAGGACTATCTCCTAATTACCTGTCAGACGGTCAGGTGGGTGGCAGGCTGATGACTCAATTGGCTGCCTTGAAAGAAGAGTCCTCCATCCAAATTAGCATGCTTTTATCTTTTTTCAACCTGAAGTGGGTCTAATTGTTCTGCTTGAGAACCAGGTTTCCATTAATGAAAATTGTTTCATTTCCAGACTGAAACAATGCATGGAAATTGCATTCACGCTGATGCGGAATCTGACTGAAGAAGCTGGTAACAGTCAAGATAGTTACACAGAGAAGGTAGTCTTAAAGTATTTTCTCCAGGTATGTTGAATAAACACATTAACCTTGTTCCTCTATGTTCCTAAATCAAAATGTAATAATAAGACTCTTCTGCACTGAGGTTTCAATGCGCAAGGAGAAGGTAGCATCCCTACACGACCTTGTTGATGCCTGCTCTGTCCATCCCTTGGTCCCACTGTCATTCACAAAACCGCAGCAGCTGAACTCTCCTCTGGCTGCAATTCCGGGGAACAGACCCTGTGCTTCTGGGGCTGGGTGTGAGCCTACCTGCCTGAGGCCTGGCACTGCTGACCTGCTCAAGGTCTATCTCATACAAAAACTCCCTCAGCATCCCTAAAACAGGCATTCCCTCTCGCCTCAGACTGAGACCTTCTCTGACAAGCCTAATCCAACCACACATACTCTCCACAAAGCAGCCACCAGTTTACTGAGAAGTCCAACAACTTCACCACTCAGGCAAGAATGAGAGACCTAGGTTCAGTTCCATGCTAAAGGGTTAAGCGGAGGCCACGTGAATACCAGTGACCCATAAACACTGGACTTTGGCATATAACAAATTTCTCCTGATGCATCTAGCTCCAATAGCATCTCTGAAATTTCTTGTCTGTTGGACATGACATAAGAACTTGATTATGAAAACATACTGTTGGAAGTTGTTTTTAGAGAGATATATTTTCTTGCTTACTGAGCACTTTGCATTTGTTTAATTTGATAGCCTTTGGTGAATTCCTGTGCTTCTGGTTCTTTCTAAAAGATGAAATTACTTGCTGGATCACTGGTGGGATTTATAAAGACAAGAAAGAATCTGGCAAATTTTGTAAAACAGGATTTAAATTAAAGCCATCATTTGACAAGGCTCAACAGATCTTGTAGCTAAAAACCTGAGAGATACCATCTATCTAAGCAGCAAGGGCCAGAGCTTGTTGATCTTATTTGTGTTGTACCTTATTTGGCAACTAGTCCTATTAATCCCTCAATTCCCAGCAATCTCAGCATCATCAGAAGGTGCAACCCAGACAGGTCTGAGGTATTTTTACATCTGGGTAATCCCAATCATGCTACTTTCAAATTTCATACTGTAACACATCTTCCCTCTCTTCTTTTCAGCCTTTATGTACTTTTTTTTAATTGTCAACTCATAACAAAATTACCTAGATTGCTCTGTCAACTCACCTTGGGAGTTATACCAGAAGCTGTCAAATAGCAGCTTCTACTTAACATCCAGCCCACGTTCACTGTTGAACAACTGAAGAATGAACTTTAAAATCTAGAGAATATTTATGTACTTGGAAATGTGCCACTTTGGAAAAATAATTCCATCTCAGGCAGCATGTTTGTGTAACATGGACTATGTTTATGTTTGGGTTCTCCTTTCCAAACACTCAAAAAGGGAGAGAGAAGCTATTACAGTGGCTTTTCCCTATCACAGTAATTTTTCCCTGCATGTGATCAAAAGGCATAGCAAATGCACAGGAGACTATGATGTGAGACAGTTTTTAGTTTCATTATATTATAAATGTAAACAGATAAATCAGAGCTGATTGAAGTACTGTGTATTCCATTTCAACAATTTCAGTTTTTCAGACAGCTCTAAAGAAATAATCTGTTATTTGGAGATTTTTTAAATATTTTTTTTTAGTCAAAACCCTACTTCCACACAGCTTTTTTTAGAATTAGTTGCTTAAAAATCAGAAGATTCAAAGATAAGGCAAGTAAGGAGACAATAAGTCATAAAAGTAGTAATATTTCAGTAGTTACACAGAGTTCTTTCTATAGACAAATCAAAAGGGAAGCAGTTTGGTTTTCAGAAGTACTGACTGCCCATGTCTCCCACAGGGCTTAAAGTGGAGTGATACCAGATTAGAGCCTCCAAAAATCAGATCCCATTTGCCTTCCTCAAGATGCTTAGAGCTTAAATGAAACCAAAAGCACACACAAAAGCAACAACAGTCCACATTCGTTGAAGGGTTTTAAAATGAGGACGTGAAACACTGTCTCACCAGCAGACACTGGTGAGTTGCTGGAGGTAAAGAACATGCTCAGCAAAGCAGGATTGGAAAGGGAGGCAGCCACAAAGCAATAGAAAGAGTGGACAGTCTCCAAGTGCATTGCCTGCCCAAAGCACTCCTGGGACAGAGCTGTGGAGAAGGATGGATATATGGAAGGAATGGCTAATGGACCCAGTCCAGCAATGGGCTGGGAAGCAAGTTTTTCATCAGTAAGACAGGATTTTTTACAGCTAGCATCCCTAAGGGAGAAGCACAAAGGCATTTGCTTTGGAGTATCATACTAAAATTTGCATCCTGCACAATAATAAAAATGCACTTTCAGATACTAAAAGTCACACTTCAGTACTTAGATTTATCACTCACACAAGGTGCACACTGCTTGAAAGTCTTGTGTCCCAGAGGAAAAAACACCCCACAAATCTAATATTTTTAAACACCTGACTTTCATGCAGTTTGAATTTTAATTTGATAACTATGGTACCATAGCTCCAGATCTCTGCAACCACATTTCCCAAAGTGAGGGTAGTCACCTGTGGCTGGATAGCCTTTTTCAGCAGGAAATTGCTATTTTCAGCGTGGGGAGGGTGTTTCAGCTGTAAGAGCCCAGAACAAGAGTAATTTGTGATGTATAGCAATTTGTGTGTAGCAACATACCCAGAAGACACAGCTCACCACTGACATATCTTTCCAGCCTAAAAGAATTAGCCAAAGAAAAAACAAGTTTTCATGCACCCAAGTGAACAATCAGCTGAATGTGCTTGGGTCTGAAATTTTACTTAAAAACCAGACCCATATGAATCCTATCCCACACATCAGGCTTCCTCACTTTGTACAGTCTCTACTTCACACAGCTGCCATGAGAGGGCTGCAGAAGAGAAACCAAACAGATTTATAGTCAAAGTTATTTGCTTATTGTAGGCTTTTCATAACATATATATATATATACACACATATATATATATATAAAAATTAAGAATGGAAATATTTACCTTCAATATTTAGGCTGGTTTAGAAGTAAGAGACACCTTTTAATTTTACGTCCCTCTGTTCAACTAATGACTGGATACTTCCCAAACATCCCTTCTCTCTCCTACTTTCTTGCAAGACTAATTTTTCTGAGTCTACAGATGCTGAAACTGAGGCACAAACAGGTTAAAGTCACAGGACATAGGTACTTCCAGGCACTGAGAATAATGCAGTCTCAGATGTCTGGTGGGTTAATTCTTGGGCTGGAAGTTAAATCTCCCTGAACCTAACACTTGAAGAAAAGGAAGCTGCACTTACAGAGTAACACAGTGACTGACAATCATTGCCACTGCAAGTGGGACAGAGCAGGGCTGAAGGACAGAGGTTATTGCCCCTCTTGCACTTGTCTCCCATTTAATTGAACAAGCAAATCAGTAGGGGCATCAGAGGGAGCAAAAAATGCTCATACAAAACCTGCAATGTTGTAGACTTTCCCTGACACCCAGTTGGGAGAGCTGGGCACTTCCAAGCAGGGATCAGACTTCTCGTGGCTCAGAACTAACCCCTACTAGTTAAACATGCAAATACAACACTCATATCTCCAGCCATGTCCAGGATTTACTAATAAGAATTTAGCAACTCATATTTTTAAATGAATCAAGGAGGACTCTGAAAAGCACCGAAAGAACAATCCTGCAACACTTACTGGAGTTGATTTACCAAGTTGCAGCAGGAAAAAGCAAGGTGTTATTTTTGACTTTCTAATTAAACCGGTTCTAATACCCTCCTGGCCACCAGCTGGTGAGACACAGCAGAAAGAAAAAAGAAAAAAAAAAAGAATAAAAAAAGGTAATTAAAGAGGCCTTCCTTGCCTTGACATTAGATAGCTGTTTTTTTGGCCTTTAGGTGCATGTTTCCAAATAAAAGGCAGCCCGTCGTGATCAGATGAAATCACAGAGAACAAGACTCTTTCCATTTCCAAAGCTCCCACTGAACCATTCAAACAACTAACCCCCCTCTGAACATTTAGTCCCAACAACACAGGGAAATGTAACCTCCATCACCATGACACTCCCAGGAAATCAACACCTATCAACTACCACGGAATAATTAAGAGAGGATAAAAAGACAGCTGCTTTCCCTCTGTTTTTTAATCATGGATCCAGCCCCTTAAGAGCTTGCTGGGTCAGAAGAGACTTAGAGAAGATTAGCTTTTTCATTAATGTTGGGGGGCAAGGGGACAGTTTCAATAACTTCCACCAAGTATTTTTTTAGCAGCAAGGCAGGCAGCTTGTTCACATAGTACCTCCCTGCCTGGTGTTATAATTGAGATTATAACTGAGATTAATTCTGAGACCAGAAAGCATGGGACATTTTCCAGAGCAACCTTTCTTCTTCTAAAAAAAGAAAGAAAGTAAAAGAAAAAAAAAAGAAAGAAAAATCCCCTTATCTACTCAGGCTGGTGATACTGTTTAAAACAAACTAATTTACATTTGATTATACTTTTCTCTCATTTGTTTTTCCTACTTGAAGATCTTGAGTGCTGTCTCCAGATATGGATTAGCACCTAAAGCAAGAACATATTACTGTCCCCATTTTTAAGATCAGAAAATAATAAAGAATTTAAGAGATTCTAAACAAAGCTTTAAACTCTATTTACAACATCTCAGAACAAAAGTAATAAGTTCAGTGTTTATCTTGGGAAAAATCAAACATGCACTTTTGTCTTGGGTGTGTAAATTAAAACTTTCTGTTAGTTATGAGAGTTAACAAGTGGCAAGTATAATACAGTTGAAGTATCTGATTCAAAAGTGGCGAGCCTGAGACATCCTGTTACACACAACTAGAAAACACAGGAGCATATGCTCATGGTAAAATAATTTGTTTTCACTCCACATATTTGGAAGTGACAGCCTTTCAGAGCTGCAATGAAATCGTGTTGGCCAGGTGATGCTTGCAATGTACTATTTTTCCACTGTGCCAGTGTTACTCCACACTTGCTTCTGCAGAGATTTAAATGCACAAACTCTCAGGAATAACCTCTCCTAGAGATGCCACAAGAAAAACTTAAAAGGGTTTCAAACAGGCTAACTTAGGATATCAGTCCCAAAGACTGGCAGCTTAGATATGCTATTCCATCTCTAACTTGTCTGAAGCTTTCTTCAGAAAAGTGAGAAACAGGATTTTGTTCCCTGTAGGCATCTCCAGCTCTTTGTGGCTGGGCAGTTACCAGCCTGTACCCGCACTGATACTGCAACCAAGACTCAACTCAATAGGAAAGGTACAAATAAGGGAAAGAAATAAGTACCAGCCCCCAACTTTGAACTTCTTGCATCCATGCAATACCCTCACTTGAAAATCAGACCTTGTAGAAGGAGAAGAGAAAGGGGCAGACATTGAGTGCTGCAGCCTGCCAAGTCTTGTCACTGAATCCGAATGTGGCGCTGATGACTCTGCCCCACTACTTATAAACAGGATTCAGGGGACTAGATGCTGTAGTACAACAGGGTACAGAATACACTTTAGTCCCTAGAAGGCAGCTGTTCATTCATTGTTTACAGGTTTCAAATGAAGATTTAATTTTATTTATTTATTTTTTAAAAGTCATTCAGGTATTCAGACCACAGCATGAGAACGATGTGGCAAAGTTCAACAACTTTGTTGCTATGCAGGAGGTTGAACTAGGCAAGTAAAATAGCTCTAAGCTATTAAATATGGAAAGGATTTATTGCCCTTTTAGGAATTAGATTCATAGTTGTCTTAATATAAAATAGATATATCAAGCTCTCCTGACAGTCCTTGGAAGCTCTAACCTTTTCAAAAAGATAAAGTACAAACCCTTAGGTTTCCATGTTACAGGAAGACAGGCTGCTGCTTCTATTTCAAACAAAACTTTGGAGTTCCCTGTAGGACAGAAATTTCAGTTTAATCAGCTTGGAGACAGAACTTGCTTAGACCAACCTGAAAAAAAAAAGTGACTGAAAACTTAACAGAGTCTCCCACAGCACACAAGTCTCGCCACCAACCTTGGAGGGAAAAAAAAAACAAACAAACCCAAAAAAACCCCCCAAAAGCCCCCAACTGTTTTGGTTTGCCCTATCAATCAGAAAGAAGTTTAATGTACTCCAAACAGCCCAATGTACAGCCCTGTCACACTGCCAAGGAGTATTAAAACCAAGGCAAGTGTTTGGATGTGTATTAGGCACAACTTTAAATGGACATGCTTTCTGAAAGTTAAAAAAAAAAAAAACAAAACCCAAACAATTAAAAGTCATTGCCTCTAACTCTACTTTTAACACACATTTGTAAGTCATTGGCTTTTTACTTCCAGTGTACATCAGTATTCATAGTGTATTTATTCCACAAAGAAGAGGCATGTTGCTTTATAACTCCAGTCTTTGCTGACAGAATAGCATCAGGAATTATTTGCTCTGTAGCATGGAGTAAGCCAATATTTTGATGGCACATTTCAGTTGACTCTCTTCTGTAAATAAATAAGAAAAGTCATAAAAATATCATCCCCACCTTAACAACTCTAGTTGTGACAACCAGTTGTATAGGGGCATGCAACTATGCCAGTAGGAATTTGGATGACCTAGACATAGGCTGGGTGAAGCAGCTGCACAGCAGCAGAGACACAGAAACTCCCCTCAGCAGTTCATGTTGCGTACGCAGCAAAAGAAGTGAGGACAAGACAACCACCTGAAAATAAAACAACAAACAAAAACCACAACAAACCAAACAAAAAAACAACCCACAGCAATTCCAGCATCATCTGGAGAATCAGCACCATTAAAAACTCCATATTAACCATAAGAGCAATTCATTTAATGCAGTGACAACTTTATTGGAGGGAAAAAACCCAGCACTTGTAAGTAAAGATTTCACTTCATTACAGAGAGAGTTTTAAGTTAAGAAAAAAAAAGATGTTTATCAAAGTAGAAATCAAACAGTGTAAATACATAGAAAAAGCACAACAAAAACAATCAGTAACAGTATAAAACATTATGGAGAAATTCTGAGAGTTTGTTTTTTTATTTTACAAAACGATTCCACAGCTGTTTTAAAAAAAAAACTTAGTGTTGTCACATTACAGTGAGGCACGTGGTTTTAAGAAAATATACCATTTCTGTGCTTTCTGTCCAGATTTTGGTCAGTATTTGCTATGCTTGTAAACATCAATATTTAAGACAAGTGTGTATTTAAACATTATCCTCCTCCTCAGTTTTGAGAGCCTACAATAGCAAGAGTGATCTTACTTTTATTAGCATGATTAAGTACCAAACTAAGCAAGAATCGTTAGGAACTCAACAGAGGCTCTTAGCACAGGGCAAAAGGAGATGAGCTTCAAGTGCCCACACTGCTCCACAAGGCAGTTCCCAGAACACGAGTGTCAGACCGCACAAACATCAGTGCCATCACACTCCAGAGGCACTGCACACCAGCTGCTGCCTACCCACAGGTTATGGCTGATTCAAGCCTGACAGCCTGCACCTAGCTTGAAGCCAACCCATAGCAGAGTCTCCACCTTCCCTCAAACTTCCATAGTAAGCATTCACACAAAGCCTAACACACTTGCTTTTTTAAAGCATGACTACTTAAAAAAATTTCAACTTGGTGCAGAAATTTCTTCCCTGGTTTTTGGAATGTCTCATGAACAATCTTATTACTCTGGAGTACTAAACAAGATGAAATTGTTCACATCATCACTGTAGAACCGTCTCAGCTAGTACCAGTATCGACAATGGACTTAATCACATAAAACAGCGCAAAACTTTGAAGTAATGAAAAAAAATCCCACATTTTAATGTGCAGAATCTCAGTACTTTGGGAACAGATGACTACCACCCTCTCCATTTCCATTTCTACTATATCTGGAAAGTTAGCTGATGCCAGATATGCACATTTCAAGCTAGAACTGTGTGCTAAGGCTGCTTGGTTAAGATCACGTTATCTGTAATGAAAAAAGTAAAAAAAAAAAAAGTAGATGGGCAAAGTCGACCAACAGTGAGGCTGGGCAAAAAGCACTTTCTGGAAGAACACCAAATCCTACTGAGACAGGAATCCAACATCATACAAGTTTCTTTAGGAAAGTCATCCTTGAGTTAAGTGCTATAGGCAACTGAGCAAGGACTTTGGGAAGGAAGGAGCTTTGTGATTTAAGCCAAACACCTCTATTTGCAGTACAGTGAGCAGAACAAACATTCCTGCCTTCAGGGACATTAAGTGAGAAAGCTAGAGAGGGCTTCAGGTATCTTTAGTGACAAAAAAATAAAAAACAGAATAATGGCATAATATAATTCAGATTGAAACTGGTCAAGAGAGAGCAGTCATATACTAGTTTACTCCCTGATTATGTAAAATCATAAAGTGGAAAAATCTTTTGCTGCTAAACTTGGCAATAACCTGAACACAACTACTGACAAGTGAGTAAGAATCTGAAGAGTTTTGTTCTGACAGAGAACAGTTACCTTAAATCAAAATTGCTTGTAGAGGAAGTGACAAACCCTGAGTATGTTTCACATATTGGCAAAAAAAGACTCACATATGGTGAGTCTCTCCTACTGTCTGACCTTCACAGGAACAGAACACAACACCAAAGGGCAACACAAACCTTAGTGGCCCTCTAGTGATCCTTATGTCTTTGCCACCTGCCCTTGGCTTCCCCTCTTTTAGGGCATGATTGCTTAGCCTCACGTTCTAGGTAGTCACATGAAACCTGTTCTTCTCTCATATTGAATAAAAGGCTGTGGAGCTGGAATTACAGCTTTAAAAAGTATAGGAGGGGGGAAAAGAACAAAAAATCCATTTAAGTTTAGGAAAGTAACAACAGATAGTGGGTAAATTTCCTACTTCTAAGTGGTTGTGCTCACAACAGTCAGACAGAAGGTTCCAGTTAACTAGTATGCAAGTTGAAAAACTAATATTCAGCATACTCAGTTCTAATGTTCTTCTAGAGGAACTGCTAGAGAGTCAGGGCACCACAATTCTGCACAAGCTAGTCAAGGAATAAGCAAAAGGCTTTCACTCTTTCTTATCTGAAGTATTCAAAAAAAGAACCCCAGAAGTTAAATTCCATTATGTTGATTGTTGATGAGCCTAGGATGATGATCCAAGTTAACACAATTTTCCTGGAGAGGGGAAGGAGAAATAATGTATGCTATACTTGTCATGTTTTCCAGGAACACCCAGAGATGTTAAAACTAAAGAAATATTGGAATGTAAAAGGCATTAGGGTTGCATTTCAACTGCCCTTATACAAAGGAATTCTGTAAACATTATCAAAGTCCTAATGAAAGACTAACATGGGTCCTTTGACAGGCGTAAATTAGGTTTTGCACCTACTCCCTGATAAAAAAAAGACAAAAATCTGTTTAGATACTTGTCTTAGATCAGTCAGGGAAAAGAAGTATCAGTATTCTTTGATTCCCAGTCTTTCTCGGGCATTTAACTAATTCTTCCTTTCAAAAAAAGTAATAGCCAACCTATTTCAACACTAACTTCCAAATCCTAGGGGGAAACAAAAGCACAAGGAAATAGCACTTGAACATCATCCTGTATAATTGCTTCACCCCAACATCAGTGCCATGCTTTCAAGGCAGCATTTTTTATTCACATGCCTTTGCAACAGTAACCCTAGCCAGCTGGAATCCACAGAAAGCCTGTTTAAGTTTCCCTTTCATATCAGCCTCAAAAAGAATTTATTTTTTAAGAGTATCCTAACAGCAAGATGGTGCTGTGCTGTATAAATTACCAGAAGGACACTTAAGTTTAAGATTTTGATTTAACTCAGTTTCTACTAACTTTCTGGAAGCCAGAGAATGATTTGGCTTCACTGTGGGCTTATACTTTATTGACAAGTAAATTTAGGTTTTTCCTACATTAAGATCTTTGTGGTACAAGTCAGGGATACGCTTGCTATGCAAGCACAATGCTGTTAAAGACTAAGCTCTTAGTAGATGGAGGAAGAGAGGCTTCAGTTTGTCTAAAGTCCACTGGATACCAACTCCAGCAAGAGCCATTTGGTAAAAGGAAAGGTAAAAGCAGTTAAACAGTATCTCACACAGCAGTGAGGATCTGTGCTCAGATATTAAACAACTGACCACTGCAATGGTTTGGGAGTAAATGATTATACACAGCTCAGAAGATAAAGAGAATATGAAGTGGCCTTGGAATTTGGATACCGACTGTTCAGCATTTGTTTGGAGCTGGCAGCTAGATTGTTACACTCTTTCTTTGCTAACATAATAAATGCAATAGAAAATTGTACTTTCTCCTCAAAGCAGTCACTCACTGGTGGATGCAAGAACTTTAGGAGAAACAAAACTGATCCCACTTACAAAAAAAAAAAAGAAATGCTGGAGTTTTAACTGATTTACAAGTTCAGAAGAATGTCTTCTCCCTGGCCCAGGCTGCTTAAATAATAGCCCACTTCCACCTTATCAACAGTTTGTCCTTTGAGAAAGGACATACATAAATTCTCTCTTTGCTTACCTATCATGCCCCCCTCTTCACACTGCTCCTCTGCTACAGCTGGGGGAGAAGCACCTTGCTTCATGTGAAAAATTTAAGTTTCCTACCTTGTACATGTTGCCATTAGCTGTAGGTAAGGCAAAGAACTCAGGTTCCAGGCAGCTGAAAAATTCTATTAACCTTATTTTGCAAGTGCTTTTCCTACGAGAACAAGTTTTTACAGATGAAAGCGCTCCTTTCATGTACTTTAAGAAAATACCATCAGTCTAAACCGAAAATTAAATATTTCATTAAAGATTTTAGGTTTATGAAATTTCACAAGAGTGGCAGGAAAAGAAAGAATACCAGTATTCTGTTATCCAAGGCAAACAGTGCAAAGATTAAGTTACATAAGGCTATTTAAAAAAAACAAAAACAAAACAAAACAAACCCCAAAACAAGTTGTCAGTAAGAAATCAGTTAGCAACTGATTTCTTTTTCTTCAAAAAATAAATCCTCTAGACTGGCATAGTCCCATCAGAGTAGAGATCTCCATTTTACAAGCTTCACGTATTACTTTGTTACTTTTGCAAAACCCAACAAACACATGATTTTACATAAGAATTATCATAACAAGTTCTGGATCTCTGCCTGGTTCTTCTGCCAGACTGAACTTCATTTGATCATGAGCACCTTGTCCTACGGACACCATGGCTTACAAAACCAAGCAATTGCATACACTGGATTTAACACAAGCTGAAAGGCACAGGTTTAAGACAGAAGTAGGAAAATACATACACAGTGATCTTAACACAGTTCTACTACACTTCCTAGAAGTTTGTGAAGCATCCAGTATTCCTGTTAGGACAGACAGACGGAAACACATTTCTTCACAGCATCCCTACAGGCAAGAGAAAGAAAAAAACCACAGAGTCACCTCAGTTACACTGATGAGACACATTCCATGCTGCTAACACACTAACACTGAGGATTTTAAAGATCATCTGACCATGTATTAATTGTGCTTACATAATTTACATGACTACATTAATGTATTGGAGACAAGTAGGTCTGCTCACCGCCCAACTGCCGTGGAAATGACACCTGTAAGCCTGTACTGGGGTGGTGCGCTGAAGGGCAGAACTGATGGAGCAGGATAGAGAACTGTGTGCTCAAACACAGAACTGTGCTCATGAGGGAGAGCAGGAAAAAGAGGTACACAGAAGAATACACTTGTCTAGTGGCATCTTGGACCAACATTTAGGCATTCCAAAGGCAGGCCTTAAGTTAGCAGGGACTCAGCACACTCACATATTTTCACAGGAAGCCCTCTCATTTTGTTACATTTGTGTTCTCCCACTAGAGAAGATGCTTAGTTGCATTTTCACTTTAACTACATATATTTCCTCCCACTAAAACACCACCATGGAACAACTTCTAAAGCCATACATTTCAATGCTTCTACAAACTAACCTTCTGTATCATCAAAACTCAAGATGACAGAAACTAAAGGAGCAGGGAAGCTTACCTTGCAAATGGTATGAAGGAAATGCTGTACCTAATAAGAAAGATTTTTTTAAAGTTACTCTTCATATCAGATTTTATGAGAGTCACAAACAAGAACAATCCCTCTTACACTCTGAATAGGTAATTGCAAGGTACACAACCAAAATGAAGCTTTGAGTTTGTGAGCAACAGGAATGAGTACCCTTGCAAGTCATCTTAGCCCAGTCGGGTTGTGAAACACTATGGCAAAATCAGAGGATGCATTGTAAAAGCACTTTAAATGCAATTCTCCTGCACCCAATATTCTTCATGCTCCAATGCCTTCAGGCAGGTAAGATTAGTCTTGAGGGCTGGCTAGATGTTCATATCAGTTTCTGTACTGCTTCTGTGACACTACACAGAGCATATGTTAACTTAAAGAACACTGACACTTAATTTGATTGGCATATTTGGGGCTTTCAACAAGACAAATTCAGGAGAGCGTAAGAGAGGAATACCAGACGGCAAGCACACTGATTTAAAAGGGAAAGAAAAAAAGCGGTTTTACACTGAAATTAAACATGTTTAAAGCAACTTCTCCCAGAAATGAAGCCCTGAGCTCCATCTCCGAAGCCTCTGAAGTGGTGTGAGAGACCAAGAAGCAGGAACGAACAAGTCAGGTCCTCATTGATGCATTCATTGTCTTGCATCTAGGGGAATGGTGAGGTAAAGATTTCCCTTCCCTCTAACTTAGGCGAGGTCAAAATCCACTCACAGTGGTAGGTGCAATAGAAAATGGAGTGTGTGGGGACGAAATCACTTACCATGCCAAGGCAAAAAACTGTAAGATGCAGAAAAGGAGCGCGAGCCCTTCCTTACGCCACTGGAGGAAGAGAGAAGGGGCAAGGGGGGACAGAGTACACAGTGAGACAGCAGTGTAAGCATCTTATTTTTAAATCATCTTCCAGTTATATATACATATAGGACTCGAGTACTCACCCAGAAAGCAGAACACAATGTTAGTACGAGACATGACTAGAAGAAAACAAACAATTTCTATTAAACATAGAAACAACTCAAATTTTTACAGGTATTGTAGTACCACAATGGGTTCCTTCAGAGACAGAAACAGATTGCACCATTTCATAGTTTTATCCAATCCTATATAAGAGTTCCCCGTATTTAAAAAGCTCTCACTATTACATTTCTGAAGATAATTAAGGCAATGAGGAAATATCAGCCCAAATATTATCCAGAAAATAATGGCTGCAAAGGAACAAGAAGGGGTTCCTACAGCTCTTTTGCAACAGAGATTCCTATGTCATCACACACACTCCTTGGTGTCGCGGGTATACACCATGCTTTATTGTTTTGCATAAGACTTTTCAGTTACATCTCTAGCCTTTCTGCTTCTGTACATGCCACATTTTCTGCTGATTCTCAAGGTTACCATGGAGCTGAAGTTATCTCATTACTTAATTCTTACCAATTAAAACTACAATACACTTTCAAGAACTTCCAACTATTGCTTAGTAGCTCTCCTGATTAATATAAAGTTCAGCACATCCATTCAAACTGGCACTTTTTCCTTGTTTAGAGTTGCACTGTGTCTTTACTACAGTTAAAATCTTGGGGGGGGTAGCAGGCCACTTCAGATTATTTTCTGTTTTAACCCTCAATTTTAACAGGAGCCTCCTTTTAGTTCAAGTTTTAATTTTCAATTTAAGACACAACAGCTCATTCAGCTATAACAGATGCTGATACTTGATCTTTCTTCATCAACATCTAACAGCATTTTGATACCCATCCCATTGTGCTACTAGAGATTATAATGTAATTTTTCTGCTTAAGAAAAAAAAAAAGATATTTAGTACTGCATATTCAAGACAGTAACACATGCATTGCCAAAGAAATCATACACTTCACCTCAACCATGATTATTGACATTAAATGTAATTTTTCCATCAGTTTTAAGGTGGTGATTTGAATATTGGTCTAAATACTACATCATACATCTAACAACTGGGTTTATTCCAGTGAACAACATTCCAAACATTCTCCTGACTCCAGGCATCCTAAATGCATAGAAAACAAACGCACCACGCAAGGTTTCATGCAAGTTAAATCACCTTCCAGATGTTAGACTCTCCAAGAGAAAATGGGAAAGTTGAAGAGACAAAAAAGCATGTGCATTTTAAACAAGAAAGAGTCTGAAACTTTGCAGCAATTTTTACACACAGCCCCTCCAGTAGAAGGTTGGACACAATTCCCATCTTCTGAAGATAAAAAACAATTCCAAGTGCTGACTTCAGCTGAATGTTGAAGCTGCAATTCCATTGTGTCATACGAGTTTCAAAACCTGAAGCTGTCAGTGAACTGGGATGATTTCTGTATTTTTAATGCAAGATGACCAAGGCATAAGGATTCCCCAGTTGTTTTGTCAGGAAATGACAATTTTATTGAGGTAGAAATACCTACCCAGCTCTTTAAGACAAATCAGATAGAATACAAAGACAGAATTATGCAAAATAGACTAACAAGTTTCATAGCACAACTCTTCAAAAACTAGTTTCCCATCTTTCATCTTTTAAGCAACATACAAACAGGATGCTGTGACCTCAAGCACCCTAAAAAACCACGTGCATGGTTCACACAGGCCAGCCACAGACCCTTAATGCTCATTTAGCATAACAACCTGGCTTCAGCTTAGTTGTTCATAGTAGGAAGGTGGTTTTATCGGGCTACACATACCTTTCCGCTGTAGTAGGTGCGCAGGATGTTTGATGTTTTAAGGAAAAACAAACAAAAAAGCCGCTCACAAACACATCTTGAGACATACATCAATGTGTATGAAAGGACTTTACAATGGAAATTGCTTACAGCTTAGCATGAGTTAAAACTGATTCCTTTGATACTTACTAGCATAACAATAGTAGCAATCAACCGTGTAGGCTCAAACATCCTTTTCAATTGTTTCATTGGTCCCATAAGAAACAGAGTGCTGTGAAAACCAAAGTAAGATGAACACAGAAAGGCAAAAGTGAAACTAGGTGGGATTTCTCATTAAGGGGGGTTATTTGGTTAAGTTTTCTGCTGTCATATGGGGCATTAGTACACTATATTGTTATGGCCATCAGGGCCGCATTACAGAAGAAAGAGGATATACAGTGAAAATTCATTCCTGCTTTTCTCTGTGCAAGGTATTTATTCTATGTTTTTATTCACACCTGTTCAGTTACAGTTAACATAAGCAGAGCAGAACTATCAAGCTAGAAGCATAGGTCAAGGTCAGCTTCAATTAGATCATTCTTGACAGATGTTTTTGTAAAATGCTCTTCAGAAACACCAGCACAGAGGCTCTGCATGAATTACCAGGTAATCCAGCTCAATTCCTCCACATAAAGGGCAGTTTTCAGGCCTGGATCCATTCTCTGATCCCTTACCAGATCTGTAACCCTCATTTAGAGCCCTGGTCATTGATACTTCATGAATTATACAAGGTGAAAGTTCTATCTATGGTGGTATTTCTGCCTCATATACTATTCTCTCTCATTACTATTTTATTTCCAATTACATCCCTTGTGCTTTCTAACATCTTGTTAAGTTTCCTCAATCACAGAGGGTTGTGTCTGTCACTGTCAGTGGGGCTACACTTCAGGAAACAAAATGGCCATGATGGCTTATCAAACAGCCCAACCCTGACAGACAGACTGCAGCAAATACAAACACACAGAACATTACCAAATGTGAAATGGCAAAGAATGATTTTTATCTTGGGGGGATGGGAACAAACACAATCAAAAAACCTCAATGCTCAAAGCATGAGTTTGATTCTTCTTTACTAATGAGGAGCTTTTACCTTGAATGCATTGCTAACAACAAAACATAAATTCCTTTACCATTTCAGGACACTACTGGGGAAATGCTGTTCTTTAAAATTAATCAACAAGAGAACAATCCACATAAGCAAATCTTTTCTCACATAAATGCAACAGTTTCTACCGCACCTTCACCTATGATTCTACGTTAGTTTCTCATCTTTATTAGGGAATATATATAAAGTTTGTTACCTGCCGATAGATGCAATGTTCCCCAGCGTATAAAACACAGCAAAGAGCATCAGCCCTTTCCTTGGTACCCATAGCAGACAACTACCCTAAAAAGGAACATTTAGACAGAGAGAAAGGGGAGGGGGGAGAAATATTGTTTTTAAATTGCAGAGGAAATAGATCCAAAAAGTGTCACAACACAAAAGAAGTCTTAGGAAAACTGAAACCCCAACTGCAGAATCAGACACACACAAAAGTAAATTGCATTTATTGTCATTCTTATTAGGAGTTAGTGTATTGCATCTAACTGGAACTGAGGCAGATGCCTTCCCAGAGACTCCAAAATAAAATAAAATAATTAAAAAAAAAAAATCAAGCAACAGCACACAGCAAGGCTGTAACTACTGGGGCTCTTGAAACGCAAACATCAGGGAAATCTGTCAAAAAGTCCTTACCAAGAGCGAGCACAGGCATCCTATCGCAAAACAAGCGATGAAGCCTTTCACTCTGGTGCCCCAACCTAAGGAAGTTGCATCAATAACCTAGAAACGAGGAGAAACACAAGAGCGCGCGTTACCAACAGACGGGCACGTTCCCTGCCGGCCGCTGAGCTGTGTCCCAGCGCAAACGCAGCCGGTCCGTGAGTCCCCGCTCCAATCCCCGGGGAAGCGCCGGGACAGCCCCTCGGGGAGCGGGGACGGGGGGTTCCGCCGGGAACTGCCCGCCCGCTCCGCCGGGAGCGGCAACTTCTCCGTTTTTTTCCTGCCCACAGCGCGGGGGATTTTAAGCGCAAGTGAAGGGTTCGCAGACCGGCTCCAGCCGAACCGCGGCCCCGGTAGCCCCGGCCGGCTCCGCCCCGGGGAGCGGGAGGCCCAACGACGGGCTGAGGCGGCGCAGGCCAGTCCCGCCGACGGTCGAGCCGCGCTGAGGGGCCGCGGTGGCGCTGAGGGGGCGGCCCAGGGTCCCCCCCTCCGCCGCCGCCGCCTCCTCCTCCACCGGCCACTGCGCTGCCGCCACCCGCCGCTCAGCAACCACCGCCCGGGCCCCGGCAGGCAGTTCCCCCCTCCCGGAAGGGCGGCAGGTGCCGGGGGAACGGAGCGTTACCTCGGCCAGGCCGCTCGGCTCCTCCGCGTCGCGGCCGCTCAGCACCCGCTTGAGCTTGTCCATGCCGCCCGCCTCGGCCCGCTCTGCCCCGCGCACGGCCCTTTCCCTCCTCAGGGACCCCCGGCTCCGGCAGGCACTGCGGGCCACCTGCCCTCCCCAGGTAGATGAAGGCCGGCGGCGCGGAGGCTGCCGGGGGATGTAGTCCGCCGGGCGGGGGAGGCGGGTCCGCATCCGGCGGTGAGGGGTTAAAACCAGCCGCCTCCAGGGCCGGTGAGGCCCCCAGGTCACCGGGGCCCAGCGAGCCCTACCCCCGTGTCCTGAGGCGGGGTCCGCCCTCACGGGGGGTCTAATGAGAGACGCTGAGGGGACAGACGTCCTGGGAACGGTGCGGCCGGTGCAGTGCTCCCCCCGCCCCCGGGTACTCGGCTGTGACAGCTCTCCTGGGGCAGCTGCACGACCCTCACTGCTGCGAAGTGGACTGAGAGAGCCCAGCCTGGCACCGATGCCCAGGTTCCTGTGGCAGAGAGATCATCTTCACAGCGATTTATAGGTTTGGATTTTTCAGGAGACAGCAAACACTCCTGCTTTCCCCAAGAATCTGGCATTTCTCACTCTCCGGATGGTAGCTGACATCTAAACTATCGTGATGTTTTCCAGGCTTTGGAAAATATCTATCTCCTCCCACCACTTCTGAATCCATCACTTGGCAATAGTGAAGCTCACAGGAATAGTAATACAGATTGTATTTTGCTCCCACTACTTGTGGCTATTCCTCTGTTCTGAAAGTCTCACCTCATTTTCATTACTAGCCAGAGTGGTCTGATGACAGGCAAAGGCACACGGAATCAACATCTTACTGGCACCAGTAGTTATTTCAATTTATTTTGCTCAGATAAAAACAGAACTATAAAGTGTTTGGTACATTTTATTTAATGACATACAAGAATATAAACTGCCACATGTTAAACTTGCCACAAAACGGCTGGAGAATCACCCCACTCCCTCCCCCTAAAATTATGTATCCAAAGTGGTACTTTTCTGTGGAAAATTTGTACCAGACAGCTTGTGGTACACCAGTTTATACTGCTGCTGCTTGATAACCTGTGTGGTATAAGAAAGTCAGAGAGTGCCCCAAGTTTTACTTCATAGTAACAGTAACTTCCTAAACATGTTCTTGTGATTTCCCCAACATGTGTGTTCCACTTAAATGCACAGCACCCAAAATAAATGGATATCACATATCTATATAGTCAGGATTCAAGCCCACTCTAGACAACTGTATCAACAGGTCACAAATTGGTATGCGTGATGGACAAGGTAAAGTACACGGTGTAAGCTAAACATGCAGAGCACCCTTCAGCCCTAGGTGTCAGTTCTGTGGGTGTCCCCCACTATACTTCAGCCCAATGGAGCTTAACGTTAGCATCACTGACCAAACCCAAATCACAATTTTAATTAACAAATGCAGATATAGCTAGCATATATTCATGCTAGCACTACATCAGCTCTTCTCTCAGTCACTACTAGCTTTAAAGTGTGTTTTTATAAGCCTTTAAGGCATGTAAAATAACAGATGCTTAGAGTAAAAGAAGTGCCATAATTTACTTCTACCAGAAAAACACCTCTTCACCCCTATTTGTTATTCCCTTCCTTTTCACTCTCTCCCCATAACCCTCTATCACTGGAGTGGACATAAATAATCTGTTACCAAATGAATTTCAGTAACTTCAATGCTGCATTCATGTGCAGCCCCTTCTTCATCCCAACACTAAAATCTTTGGGAAACAAATGCAGGAAGCTGAAAAAAGCCAATGGACTTTAGGACTCTAATGGGGAATACAGAGGACCTCACCTCTATTTCAAAGTAGCCATAAATTAACTCACCCAGATCACATCTGGCTGATAGTAATTTATTTCAGAGACTGTTTAATTTCAGTTCTCTTCACTCATTTTATCCTATGGATCATAAGATTTTTTTGCAGTAATCCTTTCAAAAAAATTACAAATATAAGGCTGAAGGTGTATTCAGGAAAAAAATAATATCCTAATCACTAATTTAAAAAAAAATAACCCTCAAAGACCCTCAGCGAGGTAGGCACATATTAAATCTCATTTTCACATACAGGGAACTGAGGCACAGAGAAGTGACTTCCTCATGGTTAGAGCAAATCAGTGACATGGCAAGCTGCAGTTAGTTCCTCCCTTCAATCGTATGATCAGTTCGTTAGACCAGGCTGCCTCAAATACAAGTGAAACAAAGGTGTTGTTTGCTTTTATTAAGAAAACAGTCACTCAGATAGCAGTAGACTTTTTTTCTGAAAACCTCAGGGTCTTCTCTAAGTGAAAACTATTTCTCAAAAGACCTGGTTAAATACCAGGTTTTGAGGTGGTTTACTTCTACTAAGACAGGCAGTGTAGAGTATGAAGATTTTTAAGCAAAAACTCCAACATGAGAATGTGTACACATTCTTATCTGCCACCATCTTAAACCACACGGCCTGCTTCTCGCTACAGTCATTTGTTTCTTGCACTTCATTGAGTGTGAGTGGTAAACCTAGACCAGTCTGTTTAGCTCCCCCATTCTTAGGCCAAACCACCAACATAACTTAGTATTTCCAAAAGCAATACAAATATTTAAAGTTTAATCTACAAAGGGTTGAGTTAAAACCATTACTATACATGGTATCACACTTCTATTGATATCAGAACTTAAAGGATTTTAAAAATAAACCAGACTATACAGCTGTATAGGATCTTCTTTCTCAAACTGCAAATACCAGCATTCTTTGGGGATTAGCAACTAAACACCCCTCTCCTCCCTAGCCTTAAGCCACTCTGCAATTTAGCAATTTGAGTGCTGGGGCATTATAACCATCACACATGGGCACCATCCGCGATGTCCAACAGAAGTCAGTACGGTGCAATGCGTTCCCAATACTGTACGAGACCCTAGCAGCATACAGACCCCAAGGAATCGTCTCCAGAACTGCCCAGAGAAATCTGGCTGACATCAGATTAAACTAGTATTTTTTAAAAGACTTAGCAGTGTGTGTCTCTGTTAACCTCCAGCTTTTCTCCTGCTCTGGAATTAATGCCAGGTAATTTTACCTTTATAAATTGTCAAACAAATGCAATTTCCCACCCCCCACCTTAAACCTGTTCTCAGACAAAATGAATATTCTTGAGATAAGAGTCTGGATCAGAGACCCCAAAAAGCTGGAGTTAGTTTTCAGCTCACAGTAGGGGAAACCAAGCAAAATGTATAGTCTAGGACTGAGAACTTAAAATGATTGCAGAGGAAAATCTGTTCTTTTGTTACTGTGGATGTCTTCTCAAAAAAAAAAAAAATCATGCTAATTTTATGACTCCAGTAGTCTCTTAGTATCTGAAGCAGCAGTAACAAAATCTTCATAGAACTGTTTGTGGTGGAGGGTCCAGACAATACTCCTGCCTAACTGGCAAACTAAAAAGAACCCAGACTCTTAATTGTGAGTCTTTCTCCAGTGCTGTTGAAAACTATAACTCACCATCAGTCTATCATTAACTCCAGATACAGGTTAAAAAAAAAATCAAACAAAAAACACCATCAGCAAAACCTGCTTGAAATGTTTTCTCTCAGGGCTACAGAAAAATTAGCCAAATTCTTTATTCCACTAGTAGTGAAACCACCCCCCATGGCAATGGTTACATGATCACATTATCTCCAATGTACTTCAAGTCCATATAAAGTCACATTTATTTAGACTTAACACACATGGTTTCCAGTGATGCTTCTGGTTTAGGCTCCAGCTTCTCTGGGAATTCTAGTTTTTCACAGATTGTCTCCGTTATAGGTAGATACTGAGAGATCTCATTAGGTTCCGTGAACAGGGAAGGTGGAACATGCTAAGAAACAAAAATTTTACATGAAACAGGTGAATGAAAGGAGGGGAAAACAGACAAACAAAAAAGGTACTCCAAAACAAAACTTTTACAGACAATTAATCTATAATTTACCTGATTAAAACACTTCAAGTCAGGTACAATTATTCAAAGTTACCTTATAACTTCAAATGTACACTCAGTCTTTTACTCCTTGTGTGAATCAATAGGCTAAGGAAAGGTATTTAATGTCTTTAAGCAGCAGATTATAAGAATGTAAGAAAGTCAGAGACATTAATGAACAGATACAGGGTTTAAAAAAATATACATTTATCATTTGAATGTAACAGTCTTTTTGAGGTTCTGGTTCTAGATGAGACTAGGATGCCCACACGGGATCCCACGCTTAACGTCTTCTCGCTATTACGATGGAGTTGCTCAGATTTAGCTATTGATAATTTATGCACCTCAACATGCATCTTAGTTTTATGAATTCCACCACAGACAGACATATGAAATGCTAAAACTCACTGGATTTTAATTTCATATTTGAAGAAATTAGGTGTTTTCCTTAAGTTAACCAGTATCTTTCTCTGGAGATTCCTGTAGACAACTTAACTTCACCACATACGAGACATTTGATGGAAAAAATAAAAAAAATCTCCATTGAGCAATCCACCTTCAAACTTTCTAACAACATTCTTTAAGAAATGTAACCAGAGCTATTCAAACACAACCTGTATTTTAGCTACCCCTAACACACAAGGAATCTTTTCTGCTTTACCTATGCAAGCTGATCTAGGGAACTGAAGAGACATATGCATTTCCTCTCTATAACAACAGGCAGTAAAAATTATTTAACAGCAGAGAAAATTTTTAAACATGAGGTGAAATAAAACCTAGATCACCGATTTATCTTTCAAAACCCACAAAACTATCAAAAAGCTCATGTCTGGATTTAGTCCTGTTTATAGGGATCACATATTGTTAAGAAATTATACAGTGCCCCTTTCCTCAAAAGGAAAAGCATTTTGCAGAAATATTCCCTGAGAAGGTTAGTAACATATCAGTCAATTCTTAGAGATGAAGGAAAAACAAGAGAGAAGGAAAGTAACAAGAACACCCAAGATGGGGTTTTGGGTCAAGAACAAAAATCAACAGCTGTAACTCTGAATGTGCCACAAATTATTCTGAGCCGTTACTACAGTTTTGAGGTGGGCAATTAAACTTATTTGAGAAAAACCTAACGAGTCTATTACCACAGAGATCTTAGCCCCTAATACTGCTTGCAAGCATCCAACCAGTCCTGAAATTTAGTATCATGGGATATGGACTTCCTGATTTTGTGGCTGAAAATGTTCTAAGAAAAAATAAAATTAAAAAAAAATCTTGTCAGCTCAAAAGCAGAAAAAGTGACCCAATCCTGTATCTTGTCACGTGATCTGAGCATTTACAAATGCAAATCTGCCCTGAAATCATCCAAATAAATGTTGCATAAGCAGAAAGGTTTTTCCTCTGTATCAGTTCCAAACCTAACAAAGAATGGCTTATAGACACAGTATTTTCTATGCTGACCATAAAACAACTTTAACACACAGAAAAAAAAAAAAAAACAACAAACATTTTAAAATGCAATACCTTTAAACTTGATACTTTGCTTTCTCTGGATGTATATTCTCGCAACATGTAGGCCTTGTCAGCCTAATGGGAAAAAAATGACAAAAATTAATTACAAAATTATCTAGTATCAGTGCAAAATGAGCATTTTAAATACACTGAATTTAGTAAGCATTTGAATTTAGACGACCACAGATTTTTCACCTGGGAGTAGAAATGTATGTTCAAATTCATGAACAAAAAGATGTTTATCAATCTTCTCTTTCCCAAAAATCACCTTTCTGCGTGCATGCATGAAAAAAAAAAAGTCTATGACTGAATATGCTTGTTAATCTTTACTAAGCTAGAACTTCTACATCAGGACAAATACAGCTAGACAGAATAAGCAAACCACAACTATTACGTTCTGTATTTTTTATGAGATATTAGAACTCAATGTCGTGTAGACAGTTATTTGCAAGCTAAAACTTGCAGCCATGTATCAGACAAGCCAAAAAACATTTACTAAGTTACAAGGATAACAATATCACACCATTTACTGTTGCCCACTTTTCCTCTTGTATATGCTCTCTAATCTGCATCTGTCACATAAATGTAAATGATTACTTCACATGAGGGGTAGCCTACTCTGCTCATACAATCATAGACCAGTTTGGGTTGGAAGGGACCTTAAAGCTCATCTAGTTCCAACCCCCCTGCCATGGGCAGGGACACCTTCAACTAGACCAGGTTGCTCAGAGCATCATCCAACCTGGCCCCATGGCATCCAGCACTCGGTTGCTACTTCAGCACCACCACAATAATGAGATCAAGTTGAAAGTTCAGTTCAGGTAACCTCTATGTCCCTAAACATCAGTATTAAATTACAGGAATATCAGCAAGTCTTCTCTGAAAGTAACATGGCAAGGGAGCATCTGTAAAATACTCATGATGGCAAATAAGGGTTTACCTCATGATAAAGCCTTGTATCATTCATCCTGATAAGCACCCCATCAACTCGCAAGAAAAACCTCAACAGCACAAAAAAGCTGGAAGGCATAACTCTCTGCAAAAATAAAGATATTCCATTCAGCATATCATAAAGTTCTACTTTAAGTATGCACTTATCCACATCAGATAGTTACAACGGAAGACAGTGTGAGGAGCTTTCAGTAGTAAAGTCAAAATCTGGGCCATTGGTATGCGACAGCTATCACTGGACAGCAGCGTAGACAGTGTTTTAAAGGATTCTTAGGCAGGATGCAGAAAGAGGGAAAAGACTGTCCCCTGAAGCAACTGACAGAAAGATTTTGAGACAACATAGTTTTCAGTAAGATTATATTTCTAAGAGTGAAGACAAAGACCTCTGCATTTTAAACTTTAAATCCCAGAAGGAGCAACATGCAAAAAGTGACTGCTTTTTGCAGATATTAGCCAACTGAGTCACCAAGTGTCTCATATACACCTGTCAGTACTCACTATTTTTACACTCAAACTTGATACTCCATGATCGTGAAGTTCATCTTCAAACAGAAGTACTTCTTCAAAAAACATAATTTGTTCCCTGGCTTTCAATTTCTCTGTATTTATGTGTTCTGCTGTGGGAACAACCTAAAGAAAAAGATTAAAAACAGTTAGCATATTCTTTTGTTGCCAAGTCATATAACATGTGTCCTGATCCTTTAAATTATACAACTGCTAGTTTTAGAAAGGAAAAAAGCTTTAAGGACACTAATCTTAAAACATCCCAAAGTTCTAAGACAAAAAGTTAAAATTAAACCCAAAGTTTTCAAAAGGAAACATCAATCAAAACTAAAACCAAGAGTGGAAAATTGGGAATAAACTCCCCTCTGGGTACAGGCTCAATAGGGTTTCAGCTGCAAACAATTCTGCTCACTTTCTGTATTGCAAAACATTTGAAGATGCCTCGTGTTTAACATACAAATGAGAAATCCTGGGTTATAAACAGAATTCCATGCATTTAGTATCTCTAGCCCACCACAAACCCGGAACAGGATTCTAACAAAGCCTTTCCACAGAGATCAAGTATCTATATGTTTTTCATCTCCTGGTCTCCATATACACTAGTATACTTCTGCTGCCAAAAGACTATGGGCCAACAAGACATCATTTATTTCTATGCTGCACTTTTAATTCCAGAATAACTCAAGTGATCTCTAACTAACACAATCCTAGTGAATTCATACAGATTATCTGCTTATGAGCAATCTGTATACAGTAAAGAGAAGTTAGGAACTTCATTCATATTTTAAAGTAAATAAAAACAAAGGAGGGCCTTTGAGTTTAAATATGAGGAGTTACTTTTGGAGAAAAACCTGAAGCCACTGAAAGCAACCAGATCGACATATGTGCTTAGACAAACAGGCAAGCAACAGAGAGCAAAGGTACAAGAGAACTACAGGGCTGCTAGCTCTGTTGTGCGTGAGGAGCTCAGGGCTTCACAGGGGCGTGCAGCAAGAGCTTAAGATTTCCATGTGCCTCACTCTCTGAGTAAGTCCTCACTAAGGAACACAACTGCATCCTTTTATATAATCCCAAAATGCTTTTAAACCCCCCCCCCCCCCCGTTATTACAATAAGCCATGATTTGATTAGGATAATATGCTAAGAGACATGAAAAGCCCAAATTATACTTTGAGGTCAGAAACTATTAAGTATGAAAGATTTTACAGAACCTATTGATAGGTAAATGACAGCTTTTTTTTTTTTAAAAAAAAGTGTTTGACTGAAACAATATACAACCAGCATTTAACAAGGAGAAACTGGTTACCTTTAACGTTGCAGTATCTCCCAGCAATGTTCCTTTGTAGTCTGTTGTGTAAGTCCAATCATATGGCTTGACAACTTCCTTAGTGTGCTCAGTCTCACTCCTCAAGAAGTGAAAGAGAAAACAGCATGCTTTGTAGTGATTCTTAAAAAATTACAGCTTCATATGAGATTACACATTGATTCCCTCGTGCTTCAACAAGAAAAACAGCAGCACTGTCTGTGCTGCCATGACGATGTCAAGACTTGAATCATACAGTATTGCTTCTTTCATATCTGTTTCCATAATAAATTAGAAAACAGTTACCAGAATTCCTGTGCTAACACTACCTCAGTCCTAGGAGTCAAAATAAATACTTTAGTTCAATGTTGCTGAAAAAAATTGTATTTCAAGATATTTTTTTCTTTAAGTAGGCAGAAAGCAATCTGCTGATAACACAACAATCATTAACACTGCTACTGGCCTTAGTTTTCATGACAGCTTTGATTTCTCTCTGTGCTTAATTTCCAGGTGCTCTGCAACTAGTTTGGTAAATACTAAGCAGTACAATTAGTTCTCACTCATTACAATTGTTGGGCAATGTTCCTAGGGCTAAGGTTTTGAACTCCTACAGCATTTTGCACTTTGAAATGCCACTCAACACAACCTTGTAATGCTCGAGGCCCTCTGAGTTTGAATAAACAGAAGCAGCATTAAGCCATGTTAAACTTGAGGTTATTTTAATTTAAGAAAGCCAAGATACAACTGAAAAATATAGTTGCCACAGTTTAACAGATAGGATGATCATGGCAAAGGAAAACTAAGTGACTTCTGTGATCACACACTGGATCTATGGTAGAACCAAACGTTGCATGGTCTTCAAGAGTTCAGTCTGTTCTTCTAACTACTTTATGACACTTTCACATACAACACACCAGTACTTGCCCACTGGTGATAAAATACTGTACCTGCTCTCTTGCCACTCCTCTGCACAAGCCACTTTGATCATACCTTGACAATTATTGACACATTTTAAAGCATCTGTTGCATTGAATTCGATTCCAAAACCACGATTATGCTGTATTCTTAGGATATTGTCTCCAAACATCATCTCTGGCAGGGAAGGCATGTGTAATTCATCAGCCAATCTGCACAGAAAAATAGGGGATTTTTGTGATATATACTTGTCAGAAATAAAACACCTACAGATACTAATGATGCTCCCCAAACAATAAAAAGGCAAAATGCCAAGAGAAATACATTATAAAAGGAAGGTGACTAAAAGCACTGAAACTGGGTAGTTCTTGACTCCTACTTGATTTGATGTGGAGGAATCATTTTGGGGATCTCACGCTAGGTACCAAGACCTACAGGGAACAGCTGATTCTGGACTTCCCTTCCCTACCCTGCAAAATCCTCTGTGTACTTTCATGCTTACGTTGTGGCTCTTGCAACTTTTCTTTTCAGTCTTTTTCAACATGTTCTGAGAAACTGTGCATCCCTCAAAAACATGTAAACAGATAAAGGTAATTTCTGAAAATTAGAAGTGACTGTTTATTTTAAAATAGCCGTAGTTAAAGAAACTGAATAGATCAGAAGATGAGTACAGCAGGAAATTTGGCTTCTAGACTGGCAGTTCAAGTCTCTCTGTTGTTCACAGGTAACGAAGAGAGTTAACATCCTCCTGATCTTCATTTTTAAGAGGTAGCATCCTACAAAGTAAGTCTTCACAAACATGCCATAAAAATGAGACACTTTAATTAAATAGCCCTCCTTCCCCTGCAGGACACAGGTACAGCTCAGCTGGATGTTGAATCCTCGTTACAGAAAAAATACTAAATCACAGCATTCAAGTTTTCTTACCTGTAATTGCAAAAGCTAAAGGACTGTTAGTCAGGAGTAGTTTGAGAAGATTATTTTAGGCACTGAACATTATATAAAGATGGAGGAAGGAACATAGTTTTTACCTGCTTTAAGGCAGATATCCAGTTTTTTAGAAAAATCATTATTATGCTGTTATGTTAAACATTTTAACATTTACATAGTTTAATTTTTTTTTTTAAGCATAACATTATAAGACATGGGATTTTGTCAAACAAATTAGTATCAGAAAATGTAAAAGCAACACAAGTGAAGATCCCTTTAACAAGACTATCAAGATAGCCACATATGTATTCTAGAAACTGAAACCAAGAAGTATCTGTCAAATTAAACTGCTCCCAAGGTCAACTATGGCACTGCCCTGCTGGGCTGTCCATTTCCACACTAGCAAGTCTGACTTCAGTACTTGATGCTGACACAGGAGCATTTTCTCCAACAGCCTAACAGCAATGAAAATTACTGCTACAAGGAAAGCAAATAATAAATATTTAATGAAAAATACTCTCTTAAAATAGCTTGTGAGAGTCTGTGGACCACATTTAAAAGAAGCTTAATCACCATTAAAAAGTAATTAAGAAAAACAAGCTTCTAATTAGTAGGCTTCAGTTCACAGAGGTCCAGATCTCCAAAACCGTTATCAACCGTTAAAAATAAAGTTCTAGAAACCATCTGTAACCCGACTAATCTCAGTTTCTCAAGCCAAAGAATCAAGCTTACCCTGGCAAAAAAGAGAAGGAACACCCGCCCATGCACCCCCGAACTAACGGGCTGAACAGCGTCTCCCCCGCCCAGGGAACGTTATTTATTACCTGCGCACGGCGACAGGACGGCCCAAGCCCCTCGCTGCCAGGGAGCGAGGGCCCAGCCCCGCGGAGCTACCCTCACCTCACCCCCCCGCGCCGGCCCCAGGCTCGCCTCACCTCTCGGCCTGCGCCGACTTCATGATGTGCGTCTGGGTGGCGCTCAGCTTCCATGGCCCGAAGGTGAAGTCGCGCCGGCTGCTCTGGAACACGGGGTGCATGGCGGAGGCGAGGGGAAGACCCCGCCGAGGAGAGGGCGAGAGGAGCCGGAAGGGACGGCGGCGGAGCCTGCCCTGCCTCGCCTGACCCGCCCCGCCGCGGCCCGGACACCCCTGACAGCAGCGATGGCGCTGCCGGAACCGCCGCCTCAAGCGGCTTCCGCTTCCCGGGGGCAGTCCCGTGCGCGCGCAGCGCGGAAGCCGTGCGGCGGCAGGAGGTGACGTGTGGGGGGCGGGCGGCGCGGATGGCGGCGGCCCGGTCTCCCGTGTTCCCCGGGAGCCGTCGTGCTGCGGCGTGAGCGCGGGCGGGGTCTGCGGGCCTCTTCCCGCCCGCCGCGCGGTGAGGGTGTCTCCGGCCTCCTCTGCGGGCGGGAACGAGCCAGCGAGCTCCCCCGAGCGCCTCTTCCCGGGGAACCGGGCTGCAGCGACCGGTGCCAAACGTGCGTGTGCCCGGCGGGCGTTCGTGCCTCCAGCCGCCCCTCGGGTGGTGCCACCTGGCCGAGCCCAGCCCGAGAGCGGTTGGAAAACGGGGTGCAGAGCTCTCTGGGCAGCACGTTTGTGCGCTAAGGTGCTGCTGAGGGACGGGTAAGAGCCGTCACGGAGAGCCCCAGAGCCCTGATGGTCCCAGGCCACTCTCCTGGCTGTACTCAAAGGTTCATCAAGCATTGCCCAGCTCCGGCAGACAGACACCTTACACTGTTTTAGATACCACACCTGTAGGTGTGTGCGTAGAGATGGAATGCCCTGTGCTGGCTGGATTTCTTCTTCAGTGCTGGCCAAAGATGGTCTTTTAAAAACATACAGATGTCCTGGCATGGTAAGCTTAAAATTCTGTAGAAAAGCATCAGTAGGGCTGGTTGAGAATGACACACAATTCGCTGCTCCGGCACCGACAGACGGTGCTTTTGTTGCCTCTTTGTGCCATGGAAAGGACAGATGTCACTCCTCAGGAACAGCCCTTAGCATGGGCATGACGTGTGGGCTAGCTCCTGATGGACGTCACGGTGTCAGGGGGAGCCGAGACAGTGGCCACAAGAAGGTGACACCCGTGTCATGAAAATCTCCATCTCTTAGGAGTCACAGCAACCAAAGCACAGCAGAGCTCAAGTTAACAGTTGTCCTCCGTGCTTAAGGGCCTGGGTGGGATTTGGGGAGGCCAGGAGTCAGGGATGGACAGGTGTAGCATTCAATTATCACTCACCATTTATATTGCACCCACCTGCACCCACCATTTATACTGCTCTGCTTCAGGTGGGGGGAAGAACTCCTCCCCAAACGCCCCCTGTGTTACTTTTAATGGCATTTTGGGGTCTAGGACGTCTCGCAATTAGGATCTGCCGGTCTCTGTGATGACTCGCACTGTGTGCAGGGGCATGTCACTCCACCCGATCGGTGTGAAATGGATTCCCCTCTTTAACCAGATCCCAAGGAGGGCTGTGAGGAGCCCTGCGGTGCCGAGGAGTGGCGGCTGTGCCTCGGGGCAGGCTCGGCCCGCGGGGTAGACGCGGTGCCTCCCTTCAGCCGGGACACGGCAGGACTCTTCCCGCGGCGGCGGAGCGGCCCGGCCCGGCTGGGGAAACTCTCTGCCCGGGATGGGGTTGTCCCCCAGGCTCCGGGGGCGGGGGCCGGCTGTAGAGGAAATGGCGGGCGGCGAGGTCGGGGAGGGGGCGCGGCGGGATGAGACGGTGGGGCGGGCCGGCGGGGAGGGGGCAGGGATATGGGCATGGCGGCGGGGGGTCGGGCCGCGGCTCGGGGCCTCTCTGCCGGCGGCGGCTCTGGGGGGTCCGGGGCGCCGTAACGCGAAACCTCCCACTCTGGCGGCGGTGGCGACGGGCGGTGAGTGCGGTGGCAGCACCGGCGGCTGTGGCGGGGCGGGGGACAGAGGCGGCGGGAGGCGCTCGGTGCCGGCGGGTGGATAGAAGGAAGGATGGATGGATGCCCGGGGCGGAGGACTCTGCCCCCGCCCTTTGTTCGCTGCCGGAGGGAGCGCGGGGGCAAAATGGCGACCCCCTCCTTCCCTTTCTCCCCCCTTCTCTCCCTCCCCAGCCCCTATCTCCATCTCGCCACGGCGGGCTTTGTGTGTGCCGGCACGCCCGGCCGGGCTGCCCGCTGCCGGGCAGCGATGGGATGCTCCCTTGCCGCGGGCGGGCCAGCTCTCCCGGAGCCCTTCTCCCTCCCACGGGGTGCAGCTGCGCCGTGAGGGGACGGGGAGCGGGAGCAGCAGATGGCCCAGGCGTCGCTCGTGTGGGGAGCGGCCGCAGCCCCCCGGGGAAGCCGCCTCTCCGAAACCGGCGCCAGTCAGACAGTGTTAGAGAAGCTCCCGGGGCGGTGCAGGCATCCTTAGAGAGAAACTTTGAGGAGGAACGCTTTTGCCAACAGTGGGCAGACAGCTTTGCTGGAGAAAAGCTAAGTTACGTTTTACAAAGCGTGGCCCAGTAACGTCTTTAATTGCGCTCTTAGGAAAGCACAGATAAAAATGGAAGAACCGGGGCTCTCCAGCCTGACATTGCTGCCTAAGGCCACAGCAGCCACGCAGATGGAAACGTTCCTGTGAGTACTCCTGGGTGGGCACAGCCACAGGTGTAGCTCTTTTCCCTGAGTCCCTAATTTCCATTAAATACTACCATCAACTTCATATTAATTGGTGAACCCTTTCTGCTTTGCATATTTGCATCTTTTGGTGGTGTTTTTTCTTCAGTTCACTGGCCTGCAGATGGCTGGAGGATTGAATGAAGTAGGTAGGAGGGCATGTTGGAGGCAGTGGGGAAAAGGCTGCTAAGGAATTGGGAGAAATACCAAGGTTTCTTAAAATGAGGTTGTGAGTCAAGGGGATGGATGCTAACAGTGAGAAGTCAAGGGTTAAAGGTTCCCAAACATTTTTGTAGAGTGGACCTAACTTAATGCAAGGAAGTGTCTTTCAAACCTCATGTGCAGAAAGCCAGCTCCCCCAGTCCTTTGGTATTGGCAGTAAAATAGAATCACTGCTGTAGCTAAGGTGATTATGAACATGGAGAAGCAACGCTAAGAGAGTACATGCAATGATCCCTGGGTCTTTGAATGTTTCTTAGCAGTTGTTGAGAAAAAGTCAGCAGGGTATGACTAGCCAGGCATCCACAGACCACCAGCAACTGGTGCATAGGCAGAATACATGGTAACAATCAAAATAAATAAGCAGAATTTCTTTAAAAAGTTACTTTTTTAAAGTGAGAGAAACAAAGACTGATAGTGACGTTCTTGTATCTTCACAGCCTAGATGAAGGGACTGAGTGAGATGCACAGCTGATAAGTATAGCTTAGAAACAAGTAAGAGGCTTAGAAAATTTTAAAGTAAAATGTGCTAATTTTCTTCCTTGTTTCCCCACCTCCACCTCCTTTTGTCTTTCAGACAGTTTCTTCCCTGTTTGAGGCTTGGCGCTGTTGTTGACCTCTTTGGTGTACCCACAGGCAACTTCCTGCCCCTTCGCTTTCCCATCTAAAATGTTTTCCTGCATCCTCCAGGTAAATTTTAATTAACGCAAGCAAAAGCCTTTGGAGAGAGTTTGAAGAAATCTTGCCTGAATGTTTCTGAGCGTTGTTCTGCTTCTAGCTGCTCAGCATGCCTTGGCTGCTCCAGCTCTGCACGCTCTGATCATGAGCAGCAATTCCTCCCTCAGCAATGTGAAGGGCCTGAGGAACCTCACTGCGCAGGAAGACGGGGCGGTCAGAGTCACCGAGTCCATCGCTATAATCGTCATCGCTCTTTTCATCTGTTTGGGCAACCTGGTGATTGTCGTCACCCTGTATCGGAAGTCTTACCTTCTCACCTTGAGCAACAAGTTTGTGTTCAGCCTGACCCTCTCCAACTTTCTGCTCTCTGTACTGGTGCTGCCTTTTGTTGTCACCAGCTCCATCAGGCGAGAATGGATCTTTGGAGTTGTTTGGTGCAATTTCTCAGCCCTGCTCTACATGCTGATCAGCTCAGCCAGCATGCTTACTCTTGGACTCATAGCTATAGACCGGTAAGCAGCTCTTTTCTAATGAATCATAATGAATTGCCTAGTCATTGCATAGAGTGATTTGTTGGCTGTTTATAGAGTTGAGAAATGCTGCTGTGGATAACACTGTACTATTGTAGTGTCATTTTTCCTTCATCCTGTTGTGAAATTTTGATACAGAACAGAAGAAGGTGATGTCACCAATAATGGAAAAAGCAGACATTCATCTATAGTGGTTTTTTTTAAAGCTCGTGATGGTTAAATAACACGCTACTTGAGAAACAAGAAATAATGAATTGAAATTACAGATTATACCCTAAGCATGCACTCACACACAGGGACAGATTTAATAGCTGCATGTGTGCCTTCAGCCAAGTTTTACAGTCTTGACTACAATGATATGTATTTTTACAGGTAATTATTTTTATAAACAGGGTCCCTGAGTTTGCTTTGAGGTTTGAAGAAAATAGAACTAGATATCAACATCATTTAAAATATGGGGTTTTTTTTAATTGTATGTCCTGTGCTCCTCTTGACTCTTTCTTGTCTTGCCCACCAGGTACTATGCTGTCCTGTACCCGATGGTTTACCCCATGAAGATAACGGGCAACAGAGCAGTGGTAGCTCTCGTGTATGTGTGGCTACATTCCCTTATCGGCTGCCTCCCTCCCCTTTTCGGCTGGTCGTCGTTGGAGTTTGACCAGTTCAAGTGGATGTGCGTGGCGGCCTGGCACAAAGAGGCTGGCTACACTGCCTTTTGGCAGATCTGGTGCGCCTTGCTGCCGTTTGTGGTCATGATGATCTGCTATGGATTCATATTCCGCGTGGCAAGGATTAAGGCCCGCAAAATCCACTGCGGTAGCGTAGTCATTGTGGAGGAGGACTCCCAAAGGAATGGGAGGAAGAACTCCAGCACCTCCACATCCTCTTCTGGCAGCCGCAGGAACGCTTTCCAAGGAGTTGTCTACTCAGCCAACCAATGCAAAGCTTTCATAACCATCCTGGTTGTCATCGGTGCTTTTGTGATTACATGGGGGCCTTACATGGTAGTAATTACATCGGAGGCGCTTTGGGGGAAAAACAGTATTTCCCCTGCCTTGGAGACATTAGCTACATGGTTGTCCTTTTCCAGTGCCATTTGCCATCCACTAATTTATGGACTGTGGAACAAGACAGTGCGCAAGGAACTACTAGGAATGTGCTTTGGGGATCGGTATTACCGCGAGTCCTTTGTTCAGCGGCACAGGACGTCGAGGTTATTCAGCATTTCCAATAGGATCACAGGTAAGTTGTGTGGCTGCAAGAGACACTCAGTAACAGCAAGGGTTAATGTCTGCCTGTGCTTGGCATGTTTCAGGGCTCTCTAATCAAACTGGGATGTTTCTGGAGGTTTCACCAGTCTTTTGTTCAGGTTTTCATAGACACTTGAAAGGGGAAATTTTGTTTTGTGGGAGTTAACCACTTTCTCCTAGTAAAGTTTTCTCTGCCAGAGAAGATGTAGTGATGAGGTTAATAAGAATAATCTCTTTTCTTTCTCACGCATTTCTTTTCATGTGCCTACCACTTTGCATTACCCAAATTTGAGCACTACCAGTAGTTCATTTTGCAGCACTTGTTCTTTGATTCCTGGCTTTACAGTACAACTCTTTGAGATTCACTAAAGTTACACTGGTGTTACTATTTCTGTAAATAAAGTTTTTAGGCTTAATAGTTGTCAAGAAAAGATCATAAGCAAAGTAAAACTATGTAAAAGAGTAAAACTATTTGATGTCTCCCCAGGTTGTAGGCTGAGAGCTTCAGTTGCTCAATTTGGGGTTTTTTGGTTTTTGGTTTTTTTTTAAGTAGCAATGCAACAAAATTCTGATTTTCAAAACTATTTTCCCTCGTCTTGTTCATAAGTTTCCAAAAATAGGACATCTTCAGAGGATCCATAGGGACATTTCATGCAGAGGCAGGAACTGGAGTTATTTAATTGGGAAGGAAGATCTAAAATGCAGAAGGAATGGGAGAGAGCAAGGCTTCTATTATCTTTTCTGCAACCTGGGATCACTGAGAGAGGCTCCCATTTAAATCAAAGAGTTCTGCAGCTGCAGCCACATCACAAGCTGCAGGAGCTCTCTGACACTCCTCCCTTTGGCAACTCTATATCCAGGAGATGCTATGGATGAATACATTAGGAACTGTGGTGGGAGGGAAGAGAGTAGAAATTCCTTTGTCTTTCTGAGCAATAAGAAGCTGACAGCTTCAAATTTGTCAGGTGTGTTAGCTGGAGGGGGAAAATAAACCAACCAAACCCACAAGCAAATCTTGAAGTGGGATCCAAAGACAGCACCTTTGTAAGAATCCTGGAATCTCTTCCCTTCTTGTTTTGAGGGTTTGAAAGAAGCCAGGCATCTCAGTGCCCCAGCCTTGCTTGTGAGTTTCCTGCTACACTAATGGGCTGTGACAGCTGCTGGTGGCTACCAGATTATCCTCTGTTTAGAAGGCACCTGGCAAATACCCCCATCTCTCCGAGTGCATGTTCTCTATGTTCAGCCTCTCTGGCTGATAAAACTCATGCAATTGCAGAAAGAGTGGGAGGGAGATGGTGCAGGTAGAAAGGAGACTTGCCATATGGAAAGACTCCAAGGATACCTGAAAGCTGCTGACAGGATTTTTAAGATGGGAAGTCCAGATGCTGTGCATTCTAGATCAGCAAGGTAAGTTTTATATGTAGAATAATAAATAAGGCAGTAGAGTGGGTATTACTGGAAGAGGTTTTTCCTACTGCAGACCCCTTAAACATTCATTGTGTAACAAGAACAAAAACTCTTGCAGATTTGGGACTATCTCCTCATCTCACTGCCCTCATGGCAGGTGGGCGGCCGTTAGGAAACAGCAGCAGCACAGGAGACACAGGTTTCAGCTGCTCACAGGATTCAGGTAACTAAAAGTCTCTTGTTCTCTTTTCTTGGGCAGAAGATTGCACTTGTAACTTGGCAGAACTCTCTGGAATAATCTGTATTTACACACACAGATGTCTCCTGGTGGATGGATGACATGAAGCATCTGTTCCAGTTGTCACAACAAAACTGCTGCAGTTGCTTTTTTCCTCCTTTGCTTTCCATATATTTACTTGCAAAATACTGTTTGCTCTAAGGAATGATGAGCCTCCCTTGATAATGTATCCGGGGAACAGAACTTGCTGCTTCTGTCTCCCCCTTCTTTAGTTTTTGTCGTTCTTCCCCTGTATCTACATGGAATGGAGAAACAAAGTGCTGTGGAGAATGTGCTTTTCTGTTTCCTAGTTTGTAAGAGAATTTGTCTGAAGTGTAAATGTAAACATTTAAGATGGTTTCAGCTTATGATTTTGTTACTACTTAAGATTTCTCAATCTCAAGATGATTTGGAGAAAGGAAAAAGAGTTCTGATAAGAATTTTCTATTCAGAACTGTAGCAAGATTTTTCTGGCAGTTAATTCACCATTCCTTAACTGCACCACAGTTATCTAAAAAAGTATTTCTGCTCTAAAGACACCAGAGGGTGATCTTCTAACATTTGCTTGGTGTTAGAGGCTTGTTTTTTACTTCTGTAAAGGAAGTCTGTGGAGCGGGGATTTATTTTGGTAGTTGTTTTACACTGGTAGTTTTTTTGCCTGTTGTGGGTAATTTGCAGCTGTATGTGATAAAGGATAACCTGCCTCCATTAAGAGGATGTTCTGTTACCGTATTGTGAGGAATGGCACTGAGCAGTTTAAACAAATGAACAAACCAAATATGTAGCTAATGCTGTTAGAAGTGCCACATTTTGTTATGGAGGGGGTATGGTCCATAGCCTGGGAATGGATACACACTGATCACCCTTGTGAAACACTGCTTCACTGGGTGCCTTTAGTGAGAAACTAAAGACAAGGACCTTCTTCAATGCTGCCTGCTGCAGTACATGATCCTGTGGCAGTTGTGTCTTTTTCTGCCCTGGTAACCAGAAGCTGGGCTTTTCACATTGTGAAAAACAGATAAAATAGTAGGAGAGGAAAAAAATTCAAGTGGTGCCAGCTGTATGCAGAATACTGATGTGGGAGACCAGAGTCCTGATTGCTAGAAATGCTGCCTTATCAATTATTCCAAGGACAAAGATCTACCCTGTAAGAATAAGAGGCTAGTTAGTCTCTTTGCTAGCCTTATTTGAAAAAATGCATTAAAATTCTGCTCCAGGGAAGAAAGTATCTCTTTTTTTTCTAGTGCCACTCTTCCATTGTACACTGCATTTCTGAGGTGGATTCTGTTCTCTGGGAGATCAGGAAGAGTCTGCTGTTTTCAGGAGCCAGCCTCAAACCCAGCTGATCACAGAACAGCCCAGAACACCAGCTTATTTGGGATTGTGCATTGGGGCAGCAGCTCATTCTCTTTCTTGTGTGCTGGAGGGAGGTGTATGACACAACACAAAGTTTTACCTTAAAAAGTTTGTTGCTTTGCTATATCACAATTAATTATCAGCAAAGCCCTGGACCTGTGGAGCAGTATGTTGTCTAGAGGTATACCCCCCACCATGCCTGTGTCTCACTGTCTGTAAAACAGGCACTGCAACACCTTCTTTCTGCAAAAACAGTAAATGGGGAGATCAAAACCAGTCAAGTGGGTGAAGAGGGATGTGGAGGAGTTATGAAACCTGCAAAGGCTCTTTGTCCTAGGCCTGTTGTAGCACCACAGGAGTAAATGGACTGAATGTAAAGTGTCACGGATCAAGTGCATGCAAGCTGTGTCTTCCAACGGCAACTTCCCTGAGGACTGCTCACTCAGCACTGTCCTAGTGTCTCCCCAAAATGCTTTCTCCACCTCTCCCTTACACAGCAGAGACCAGCATCACAAGGGAGGGCTAGGCTGCAGTCTTGCCCTTTGTGTGAAAGCATTGCAGAGGTGCCTAGGTGAATTTTAGATGAATCTCCTTGTGCTGGTAAACTCTGTTTTGTATTGGAAAAGTGCAAAGCAACTGCAGGGAGGTGAAATAAAGAGACTCCTAAACTGGAAAAAAGGCTCACTGGACAAAAATTATTCCCAACCAGCAAGGGATTTTTCTCCATTAAAATACACTTCAAGAAAGTAAAAATAGGCTACTAGAGACAAATTAAATTGAGCAGAAAAAAAATCTCCAGTTCAGATTTCCGTCCAGGTCTAATTACAGGCGTGACATTTGGCAGCTATGGTTGTCTGCTTCTCAGGTAGCCATTGTTAGCTTTTAGTCTTCATCAGGAAATGTGGGAAGTTGCCCTCAACTTCACCCTTTATTTACCGAAGGTAAGGTTTCACTTTTGTCTGCTGACCTATTGACATTATAAGCTCTGCAGATGAGCACTTTGGAGCTGCTTGAGGTTTCAGATGGCTCATGAGAAAAGGTCTCCAAATATTTTCAATGAAAACTCTAACCTCATTAATTTTCTGTGCAGGGTTTAATTCAAGCTGAAATTTACTCACAAAAGCTGGGTTTGGACATCTTTTGAAGGAACTGCTATAGACTGAAAAGGTTTTGCCACCACTTAAACATTTTATCCCAGTGTAACTCTGTTTTGCTTGAGAACTCTTGCTTTGTTTCAGGAACAGATGCAATGCTTCTTGAAGATGATAGCTCAGATGGCTCTCATGCCCTACACTGCATCTATCCTCCTCGAAGGAGGAGTTCAGTGACATTTGAAGATGAAGTAGAGCAAATTAAAGGTGGGTTTAGGGGTAAGTATGGAAATACTAAAAACCAACTATATTGCCTGCTCAGGAGGCCTTCCAGGACCTTCAGAATTGCCTTAAAATATATCTGACTGCTCTTCACCTTGACAGACCTGACCATTTGTGCAGGTACAACAGAAAGTAAGGTGTTCTTCCAGATCTCAAGTAGCAACCGACAAGGACATGAGGCAGAAGCTGGGATTCCATGCATACACACTATTTATCTTGCACAGTGGTATCCTCTCTGCAGCTCCACTCATCTGGTGGCTCTTGCAGTCTGTTTTGTGTTTCTCAGATAATACATTTTCCTGCTCTCATACTTTGATTCCATTATCCCAGTATTTCTCACTTGCTGCCTACTCTCAACTTTGTCATTCAGACTTGAAATTCTTCCATTTACAGACTTTGATGGTTGGAATATAATTTCATTCTGTTTCACTTTTTTTGCTTAACTTTTAGTTTACTTCCTTTACTGAGTATGTTCCTCAGCAGATATGGGTGAAAATAGATGAACCACATGTACTTTTTTCAGTCAACTCACTGATTCTGTGCTAGCAAAGTGTTGCTGTGACCATCTGTAAAATGGCAAAGTTAGTTTAATTTAAGCTGATAGTTACAGTAATGTGGGCTAGAAGACTTAATAATAACTAAATTTACTAAACAATGAATTATTGTGGGCAGTACAAAAATTAGTAGAATGCCTTTAAGAATCAAGTAATAAAACCTCACTGATTTTTATGATTATGAAATGATGAGAAGACTCCTGTGAAATTTTCTCTTCAAACATCTTGGCAAAATTCACTTTTGTCCTCTTCCCAGCATGAGCTGATTTTTTCCTTGGACAAATACATTACCATACATTTCCCCTTATCTTTCTGAGTGATTACATAGGGGCAGGCATCTGATCTTTTGTTCAGTGAAAGAGGGAGGTCTTAGTGCAAAATTTCCCCACAGGTTTAGCAATTCTTCCTGGTATGCCTCAGGGTTTTCAGGATCTCTGAGACTTTAAATTATTTCAGCAGGCTCACTGAAGAATTACGTTTAGGATGAACGCCTGTGTTGCTCAACATGCTGATGGGTAGAAAAGTATATAGATGCTACAAAAGCACATCAACACTGAAGAGCAGGTGTATCCAAAGTAATAAAAGGTTAGGAAGAAGTATCCTACTGTCTGCAACTTTAGTCTTCAACCTCTCCTGGCATGGAGAGCTCTACAACTTCCCCACTGGAAGTGGAAGTCGGTCCCACAGCGCAACTGGAACAAATTTAAGCCTAAGGATAGCAGGCTGATGATTTTAATCACTACTTCCAAGAAGCCCTTGGAATTTGGGGACTCTTAACCCATTAACACAATGTCTGGTTTTTAGGCTTAAAAAATAGTATAAAATAGCTCTTAAATTGCACAGTTCTTGTCGATGAAGTGCCAGATCTTAGTCCGAATGCACTGAGAATCCCTGTAAGCCTCCGTGTTGTGCTTACAGCAGAGAACGTACAAATTCTGTTCCTGTCTTCTGCGTGAATTCTTGCCTGATGCCAGGCAATTCCCATTGTCCCTAATCCTGGAGTCTAGGTAGTAAGCAGAAATCAGGCTGTTGACTACAGTTGGGTACAAATTCAGAGCAATAAAATCCTGCATGCACAGGTTCAGATTCAGAAAGTCATTCAGCATACACTTAATTCAAAGTTAAATGTGTATAACCACTTTGCTGCTTCAGATTTTTTTTTTTTTTTTTTTCCCCCCCACTTGGAGGTAATCATTCTCTGCTTCGAGGTCACTCTGAAGCTTTGTGTTCATAGAATGGTTTAGGACCCCTGGGTATTGTTGGTAAATGTGCTCTGTAGGGTAGTTGGTTTGCAAAGGGCATGATCATACCTTTACAAAAGGGTCAATATTAGTCGTCCAGGATTTGTGCAGCCATGCTGATCAACTTAATTTTCTGATATGTTGCCTTTTTTTTTTCCCCCCCTTCAGAAGCTGCAAAGAATTCTGTTCTTCATGTAAAAGCTGAAGTCCATAAATCGCTGGACAGTTATGCATCCAGTTTAGCAAGAGCTATTGAAGCTGATGCAAAAATCGCCTTATTTGGGGAAGATGCTTTACCAGGAGCTCTGTTCCCTGTGCGGACTCTGCCAGGAAGCAGTATGAACACACGGCGTGGTGTCAGGCCCCATGCTAGCCAAAGGCTTCAGCTGCAGAGCATTGATGAAGGGAATGTTTGATAGGAGCACTGGAGTAAGAAGACAGAATGAAACCCCTAAGCGGGGCCTACTTGGTACAGCTGTTAGTGTGTTTCAGCAGAACCACAATATCTTGTCGGGATGTTTTCAGTGTTTTTTCAACACTTGAAAACCAGCTGGATTCTGGTACTTACATCAGCATTTTACAGCAGTGTTTGTTTACTGTTTAGGGTGCTATGGACTCTTTTGTGCCATGTCTTAAATCTGTTACACAGTGCATAGGAATGCAGAGTTTGGTTTCATCAACCAGATCATTAGTCTGTTGAATCTTGGGTCCATTATTGGCCAAAGCCAAAACAGGAATGAAAAAGGAAAAGTATGTGCAGTGTTGAATTCATTATTGCATTGATCCTTTTCTGACCACAGGATAAGAAGTTTATACTCGGTAGCTGGAGTGCTCTGATAGGAGCTTGTGCATTGGATATTCCATACAGCCTTACTGTCACAGGCTCCCAAATGATGGAGCATGGACTTCCCTAAGGGACCAAACCTGAACTTTTCAGACAGCTCATGCAGGTTATGGTCCTACTTACCCTTGGCTAGTGGATATTTCTGGCTGTGTTCAGCTATTGGAATGCTAGATCTGAAACTGGATTGTGCATTGCTTCTGTAGATGTAATGGGTGGGAGCAGACCTGTGCTGGAAATATCACAGAGATGGTATTTGAGGAAATAATCAATGCAGAGTTCTTAAGTTTCTCTGAGAACTTCAGTTCCCTGGTTTTACTTTTACTAGAAAGGTTCTCTGTGGCTGTGGTGAGCTTGACAGAATATAAATAAGGTATTACCACTTCAGTGATGTGTTCAGGATTCATCTTTTCTAGAGAGGAATGTTCTATGAGGTTTTTTTAAAGGTTTTTTTTTTTCAATTGTGAGGAAATGTATTTAAGCTATAGTTACCTCAGTGCTTATATTTCTTGGAGTATTAATTCATTAATCTTTAAAATAAGAACATTTGGCACTTACATTGCACTTTGCATGTTCTTAAGCACTGTAGAGACATTACCTTCTGAGGCCTTTGGGAGAGGGTTGATCAGAGAAGGGGAACTCAGTGACAGTCAAGCTGCCGACAGTAAAACAAGCTGCAAAGGTGGGAAGTTGTGTTAGGAAAGGAGGGATGAGGGGATGATACACACATGCCTGGCTTGAGGAACCTTTCTGTGCCTTCCTGGGCTGGCCCCTTCCTTACTGTGTTGGGTGTTACAGCCCTGCCTTACTGCTTATTTCAAAGAGAGGGAGACATGAGCGAATAGGATAATTTCTTGGGGGTGGGTGTTAGTAGCAAATGGAATTAAGGACCAAGGATTTGCATTTGTTTACTCAGTGTCTGCTCCACCACCCCTCCACCTTTCCCCAGAAGTGGTTTGTGTGAGTTTTTGCTGGAGATTGTTTGGAAATCAGGGGCAGGACGTTTCAATCTAGGCAAAAACTGGGTGTACTCTTGTTAAATTATGGCTGTGTGTGACTTAGTTGGAGGCACAGATGCAAACTGTGTTTGAGGCAGAGCCTCAGTCCAGTACTGTATTTAGACATCCTGTTTGTGTTCCCAGCTCAGACATATATTTCAGCACAAGCTTATGTCCATCTCTGGACAAAGCAGCTTGACTTTATGAACTAGCCTGAATCTCATTACATTCCTGTGTAAGATATAACTGCATGCTTAAAATTCAGTACATGGTTTGCTGATTAAGAACAGGCTGTTAAAGCAGGAACACGTAAGCACCAGTAAGGTGGCACTTTGACTTGTGAGGTCCTCACTCCTGTATTTTTTGCTTCTAGTGTGTTAGATAAATTGGCACCTGTGGGCACTCACTGAAAAAAAGAAAAAAAAAAAAAGAAAACATTAAAAATCACAGTATTTGCTAGGAAATGCCTTGCACTGAGGTCATTGTTGCTATGGTTAACATTACAATCACAGTTACTCCTAATAGTCGGGCCCTTGTTAGGGTATACACTTGCCTAAGGTGGCTTGAGGTATTTTATCTGCATCCTTTTTTCATATTCCTGCTTCAAAACAAGATGAGCAAAGTTGTTGCTGAGTGTGAAAAGGGCACATGTGAGTATGAATGCATTGTGGTGGAGTGTATATTGAGGAGGGAAAATTCCAAGGTATATGTGAAAGCACAAAATTGTTAGTATTGTGTAAAAAAGCACATTTTTCACACAGGTACTGAGCCCAATTCAGCCTTCAGGCAGGTCGGTGGAGTCGCAGCAGTTGACAACGTGACTGAATTTGGCTGTGTTCATGTCACTGATCCGTTATTTCATGTAAATGTTGTTAATATTTTTGTACACGTTATAACCTTTCCCTTGTTCTGTTATTACCAGAGTCATTATCTCACTTGAATTGTCATTAACAAAAGCAGTAATTAAGAAATGCACACATTTTGTAAAGTTGTATTCCCCATCTTAAATACAAAAGAAAATAATTTTTTTTTCCAGTTTCTCATGGTCTAAGGTGTTTGCTTACGATACTGGTATTTCAACTTTTTTTTTTTATTTATTTCACTTTTAAAAGTGTGCTAGCCCGGCTCTCAGACTTGTGAATTGTGAAGGTTCAGTAACACAGCTTCTGCTCTACACATCTTCGCCCAGCATCATGCTAGGACTGCCCGTGGCTGGGCCTTCCAGCGTACGTGGCAGAGGGATGCAGCCTTTGACGCGTTTTGGAGCCCTCAACACAGGAAGGACGTGTACCTGTTGGAGTGTGTCCAGAGAAGGCCACAAAAATGATCCGAGAGCTGGAGAGGCTGGGAGAGTTGGGGCTGTTCAGTCTGGAGAAGAGAAGGCTCGGGGGAGACCTTATAGCAGCCTTCAGTACCTGAAAGGTGCCTGTAAGAAAGCTGAGGAAGAACTGTTCCCAGGGCCAGGCAGCAATAGGATGAGGGGTGATGGTTTTACACTAGAAAAGGGCAGATTTAGGTTGGTTATTAGGAAAGTTCTTCAGTATGAGGGTGGTAGATCATTGGACCAGGCTGCCCAGAGAGGCAGTTGAGGCTCCATCCCTGGAGCTATTCAAGGTCAGACTGGGTGGGGCTCTGAGCAACCCGCTCTAGTGGAGGTGTCCCTGCTCACTGCGGGGCGGGGGGGCTGGATGGCCTCGGAGGGTCCCGCCCAACCCAAACCATTCTGTGATGGCGAACGAACACCGCCTTCCCATGGCCACGCCCACTCGTGGAGGTGGCCTGACCTCGACCCGCCCCCCGTGCGCCCGCCAATGGCAGCGCGCCTTCCTCTTCCCGCCCTTTCGCGCAGCTGGGCGGGTAGCGTGGAGTAAAGCGGGGCGGTGATTGACTGCAGCGCTTCCTTGCCCTGCTCTGATTGGCCAGTCCGCAGGTAGCGTGTGTGATTGGCTGATTTCAAGCGTGGGCGTGGCCGTTGCCACCGGGCGATGGAGGCTGTTCCGTGCCCCGAGCACGGTGAGCGGCTGCGGGGCGGCGGTGAGGGTGGGTGGGGGTGTCGGGTCCCAGGGGCGCCGGTCCCGCTCTGACCAGTTCCCCGCTTCTCTACCCCGCAGGGTCCCTCTGCTTCCTGAAGACCGGCGTCCGCGATGGCCCCAACAAGGGGAAGAGCTTCTACGTGTGCGGAGCGCGGGGCCCGGCGGGCTGCGGCTTCCTGCTGCCGGCGCCGTAGGTGCAGGGCGAAAGCGGGGGAGCGGGTAGGGCTGTGTCCCCGGCTGAGGGGCGGGACGGGACGGGATACACGCGAATGTTTCGGGGAAATTCAGCGCTGTATCCGCAGTCAGAAACTTTCATTCCTTGGGGACGTAGTGACCGAGAAGCCTCTGCCAGGATTTCACCCCCCCGAGCGGCTCCTCCCCGCACAGCTCGTCCTGTCTCTGTTCTTCCTCTTTTCCTTTTTTTTTCAGTGTTCCCGCTTCTCACTGCCTGATCCATGAGGGGTGCGTGGTGGAGCTGCAGGTCCTGGTCCAGCAGCAGGACAGGGCTCAATACCAGTAAGTTCCTCAAGGTGGAAGCGCAGGTTTGTGGTTCAGATTTGAAGGCTTGGCATTGTTGGGTGGCAGACTTGCAGTTTCCTTCTAGAACCGAAAAGACTCATGCAGCCTTGAGGTCTTCGCTTAGCATGTCTCCAAATGCTTGCTATTTTTATTAGCAGTTATATTCAGTGATAGAAACCTAAATGATTGGATAATGATTGTTTCTAACAGAATTGGATGCAGCTTTGTAGTTAGGTTCATCAAAGGTTCATGATGATTTCATCAAATTCACCAATTCTGGTAAAGTTCTTGTGGCAGTCCTCTTTGCCTGACAGCTTTAAGAAAAGAGCACATCCAAAGTTTTTCTGTTCCTGAGTTCCTTTCAAGATGAGGTGGTCTCTCCAAACTTAACTAAAAGAGTAGTTGTTTCCTTACACCTTGAAGTCATAGGACGCTTCTGAGGCTCTGAACATAGACAATATTTTTGCCAGAGCAGCTGCTTTTTATTGCTAAAATTAAAAAAACCAAACAAACCAAAACCTTAGCAGTCTTTATCCAGAGAAAGGTGCTTTTGTAAAAACCTTTATTGTCAATGTTCATGGCCTTTTGCTATGCAAACATCTGGATGTAAAGTGCAGATCAAGAGAACTTGTCTGTGATGTTTTTGGTGCAAAGAACTTTTTAAAGAATGCTTAGGATTTCATTAGTGGCTCCTGCAGTTCAAATCTTGTTTTATTCTTTGGTAGGTTGTTTTACCGGTGCATTAAAAGTAAGTTGAATGGGAAGAAATGGTGTGGAAGTGTCCCATGGCAGGTATGAATGTTTCATTTGCATTATAGTATCACTTATTCTAGCATGACTTTTCATTCTGTATACTGTAATCACCTCTGAGACTATATTATATGTGAGTTTGTATTTTCTAGCTGAAAAGCGTATCAGCCTGCTGCTGTGTTTTAGATTATATCTTTCTCTTACTCCTAAATTGTGTGAAGTAATCACTGTTCTCCAGTCTTAACTCTGGCTGTCCTCTTTTTTTGAGGATGCTACTCTTGGGACTTGATCCCCAAAAAATATTGGAATGGCAAAGAAAGCAGAAAACCATCAGTTTTGTTTGTTTTCCTTGTAAAATGTTTATCTTGATTCTGTTAAAATGATAGGAAAGATGATGTTTATAGAGAACAAAGTTTTGCTTGAGGCGATCAGGTTGTGTGTATAGTTAGCAGGCTTTAATAATTTGTACATTAGTACTTACTCTTTTGTATACACTGCAGGATCCAAAAGCTACCAAAGAAGTGTCAAAAGCCTTAGAACCACAGCCCAACACAGCACCTCTCTTCAATCCCACCGGCCAAAGAAATCCATTCAAAGTGATAGACAAGAATTGTGAACCATCATCCTGGAATCAGATTAAGCAAGGCAGTGGAGAGGAAAGTAAAGCAAAAGGAATAAAAGCAGAGAAAGAGAGCTTGCTGGTGTCACATAAAGAAAAGAAATCGACCTCTGATTCCTCCTCAGAGAAAGAACCTCTAGAAGGGCTGAAGACTAAAAAGCAGCAGTCAATGGGAAAAAGGAGTGATCTAGAACTTAAGGAAAGCACAGTTTCTGAGTCTAAACTTGGTCTTTCTGAGACCTGTAAAGGAAAAAACACCCTTTTGGAGGAAGAGAAATATGATGGCAGTGACAGGAAATCCAAGAAGTCTTCCGAGTGTGTGGAGAAAGATCCAGGTCAAAAGCTCTTTCCACCAAGTCTTGGAAAGCAAAGTGTAAGTACCAAGCCTCCAAAGGAGGAACAGCTTGGAGAGAAAAGCTTAAAAAGCTGTGGGGATAAAGAAACAAGAGAGAAAGAATACATTGGTGGAAAGAATGGAGAGAGGAAACTGATGTCTAAAGAAGATGCGACTTCCCCAGCGTTACCACAATCAGCATTGCAACGTGCTGCCCCAAAGGCAGGAGCAGAGGCAGTGCCACCCAAGACACAAACCAGGCCAGGGCTGGGACAGCCTGATAATCAAGTCTCTGGCAGTGACAGTGATAAAATAGGATTTGGTTATTCCTCATCAGGTAAAAGTAAACCTGAGAAATCAGTTGAGAGTTTGGAGTCAAGAGAGATTCCTTCAGGAAAATCAGGGAAGACTACACAGGGGACGTCTTTGCCAGGAGCTGCAGCATCACATCACACTGAAGGACCCCAGGACCCTAAAGCTCTTCACAACCATCTTGTAGTCCAGCTGAAGCAGAAAAAGGTCAGTTATTGCACCTGTTATTCCCTTTTGTTTGGTTCTGTGTTCAGGGTGACTTCACGTACTCATGACATAATAGGGTATCCCCTCACAGCAGAAACTCAAAACAGTGGAGTGGTTTAGGAAGACAGAGCAAGGGAAGGAATTCAGCCAAGTCATGCTAGTTGTTTTAAGCCACATATGAGGCAATTTCCTGTAAGGTAATACAACCTTCTGCAGTTGGGGATGCTCAGTTGTGACCTGCCTGAGGTTGTGCCTGTCTTTTACTCAGAAAGTAATTTACATAAGATGGAACACTGCACAGCCAGCTTAACCTTTTTAAATAATGTGGCTGCTTCTGCTGGTCTCTCGTGGCCTTATGGAGTAAGAGTGATCTAGCCATGAAAGCCCACACTAAGATGAAATAAACTACCTGTCTCTTTGTTTTTTTTTAATAATTGCCAAAACTATGTTCCATAGTTTTTATTATAAAAACCCCTGTTTACCTAGAGCTCGGAACAGAACCTCAAACAAACAGTCAGAACTGTTATTCCTGCTAGTATAGAAAAAAATGTGCAAGTATGTTGAGCATTGGGTGCTTTGAGAGATGTTAAGATTGTCCAAGTCTCTTGATTAAATCCTGTTCATCCCATTTGATGAAAAGAAGGGAGGCCCTACGTCCTTCCCTCTCTTCTAAAGTACATGAGTGGTTAGGTTATTTTCTGCTAAAAGACGATTTAATCACACTGAATGGCACTTAAATACTTTTGGAGATTGTAGAACGGTATCAAATTAGAAATTACTATGGCAGAAGATTAATGTTTTTAAACTTCTGACCTGATTGTTCTCTGTTGGCAGAGAGGTTGGTAAGCACGCTCAGGTTTGGGATTCTTTTTTTTGTTTTGTAGAGTACTTTGGCTACAGTGAATATCCAGCTGCTGCCAGATAAAGGGGAACGGTTATTAAAGCAAGTGCAGGATTTGGAAGCTGCACTCAGTGCCCTTAACATTTCCACAGCAGATACTACTGAAAAAGGTAGGGCTAAAATGTTTTGCCCCAGAACTTTGCAAAAAAGTTTGTCTTACTACAGTTGTTAATACTGAGTGAAAATAACATAGTTACATATGGCATGTGGTCTATATAAAGTTTGTCTGTTATGATTCACTGAAGATGGTGTCACTTGCAAAGTGTGTGTCTGGGAGAGGATGAATGGAACAACTCAAATGTTTCCTCTGAAGTGTGGTGGCTTCCCAAGAGAGTTTCCTCCCATGGTTAGGACCCTGGGCTAGTTCTGTTTCCAGCTTTGGCTGCATGATTGAAGCATGTGTCTCTCTGAGAACTTGCCAGTGAAGTGTTAACTTCTTCTTTGTTGCAGTATGGAACCATATTACTTATGCATGTTTTGGCTGCTGTGTCTGAATGTTTCAGTTACCATGTACAAGATAAGCAGCTTCCAGTGTGCCATTCCTGTAAAGTGGCTTTGTAATTCTATTACCTAGTATTAATCACCTGTGGAAGAGAGGCATTTTGTTGAGTTACCTGTACAATCACCACAACAGCAGAGTTACTTTGGGACCGTAATATCAGTTGTGTTGATGAGAAGGTCCAGTTTGACAGCTCTGGAAACTGAGAATCGCTAGCAAGGATCTCACAGGCCACCACACAATGAGCAGTCAGTCGCAATGTCTTAGACCATATCTGGTTTTAAGCAAGACAGACCTTTCTAGGAAAGAGAGAAAAGCTCACAAGTTCTTGGCCCATTTGTTCTTGGATGTTTTGCTAGTTTTTATGACCAAAACATTGACAAGAAAGGTGTCTTTAAAAGGAATAAATCCTCTGGGAACAGTGTGCAGAACTGACCTTGTGTTTGCACTAATCTGATGACAGTTGCAAAGCTCACTGTGTTGATATAAACCACACATTGAGGCTTGAGCTGAACTGCATCAGCTGTCTCCTGGGAGCAGGCTAGGAGCTTGCATATGAGTAGCTGCAGTGGCTCAGGTGATACAGTAACCAGCTATCCCGCTGTTAAATCTGTGTGACCACTTAATAGTATTTTGCAAGCAGACAATTGGGCAAAACTAAGGCCCTTCTCTGGGGTCTGACACAAGGCTCTGAGGTCTGTTGTGCAACCTTTTCAACCTGTGATTCCTTTCTTCTTAAGGGCAGGATAGCACAAGCAGCAGCTGCCGTGAGGAATCTTTGCCTAACCCATCTGACAGGCCAGGTGGTACAAAGCTGATAACACCACTACTGCTGCAGGGTCCTACAGCAAAGACCTCTTCAGGCTCACACAGTCAACCCTCTGCTGCTGCTGCTTTGGGTTCCAGTGAATATTATGGTCACAGTTTTGGAAGTAAGTACAGAAAGACTTTTTTTCATTAAAGAGAACGCTAGTGAGGACTATTTCTGAAATAATCCTGCAACTTGTGGGTGCAAGTGAGAGTCCAAAACCTTTTTTGTTACTGTGAACTGCATACTACCCCCCAGGCATCTGCAGCCACTGAGATCAGTCTCTGAGATGATAGATCTGCTTGGGAAAGTTAGCTTTGTAAACACATCTCATGCATAGTACTGTATCTTTCCAGTGAACTCTGGGGTGCAGAAGCTGTATGGAGGAAGAATGACAGAAGACCGAATCAGGGCCGTACACACTGCCACAAGCGAGGCTATTCATCATCTTCACAAATCTCTAGAATCCTGTCCAACAGAGCAGACAGCAGCTGAAGATCCTTCTGGATTGAAGGTGAGTTGGCAAGGATGGAGGATGTCCATGATTAATGAAGTGTAACATCTGGGTGATACCTTAGAGCATCCTGTCCTTTCACACTTCAAAGTACTTTGCAGTTTTCATCCTGCTGTAGGGAGATGCTGTAATGACTTTCCATCCATGAGAGTTGCTTCAGATTGCCAATACTGATATGCTGCCCTCTTGTTGTGGTGTGTTCACAATATTTAGTGCTTGAATGAAGCAGTAGCGCCTTGAACAAAGCATCCAACTCACAACCACATTTTGGTACGTGACTAGTAGAACAGAGGTAGGTCTCTAGTGAAAAACAGGCTGAGAACCTTCTTATTGTTCTTTCTTTCCCAGTTAAGTCTCCCAGTGAGCTATAAGGAATAGTCTTGTAAAAAAGTGTTGCAGATGATGGAGTTCATGCAACCCAGTGGACTCCAGAGTAGTCCATTCTGATCTGCCAAAGAGCAGCTCTTTATCAGGTGGTGCAGAACCCACAGTTGAGGTTATGTGCGAGGTATTAGATGGAAGGCACATTTCTCTACAAGATGGTGTGTTGATGTATATTTTGTGCCACTTGTTATATCCTCCTGGGACCTTTCCACTGCTGTGGAAGGCTATTTAATGGCTTATGATGGTAGTATGTAGTCCCTCTTCCTGTTTTAAGAGTGTGTAGGGGTCCTAGACTTGGTGAGAAAAGGGGAAGTGATCTCAATCCTTGTCCTAGACAGTGATGCCTGTTGTGAGCAAGGTAGGCTTGGGTGGATTTTGCACCTGAACGAGCTGCCTTTACATTCTCTGGGAGCGCTGTGAGGCGCTAGGTTGGTTTGTGCATGAAGCATTAGTGAGACTGATCTGTGGTACTGCTGACCTCCTGTCTGCAGGAGCTGCTTATCTTATTCCTGCCCATGTGGGAAAAGAACAGGTAGGCCAGCTCCTGTTAGTAGGATTGCAGTAGGGCAGTTCAACTGGATAATTTGGTACAGGAAGCAGAAGTGTCTCAACTTTGCAAGGTGTTGCCTTCAAATTCTCTGTCTCACCCTCTCAGGTTCCGCTGCTGCTGCACCAAAAACAGGCGCTTGCGTGGCTGCTCTGGAGAGAGAGTCAGAGGCCATGTGGAGGAATTCTGGGTAAGCAACAGAACAGGAAAGTGGGTTTTGGGAGGCAGATTTATGTCAGCAACAGTTTGGCACATAACTTACTTGGAGGCCAATAACTAGTTATTCTGTAGGCATGTTGAAGGGGCTTGTTTTTCTGTGCCCATTGACCTATTACAGCTATTACCCCATTACTAAATCATACCCTGAAATGGTCATATGTGTATTTTTCTTTCTAGGGCTCCCCAGGGCAATTTCTGTTGCAGTATTTACCTCAGTGTACATCTGAGTTAGCAGGGCTTATTTCTGCAGATCATCACAACTTCTGTCTGTCTTTTTCCAGCGGATGACATGGGCTTGGGGAAGACTCTAACAATGATTGCCCTCATTCTGTCCCAGAAGCAGCTGAAGACAGAGAAAAGAAAGGAGAAGTTAGGAATATGGCTATCCAAAAATGGTACGGAATTTTTTCCATCATACAGTACATACATTATGATGCAGTGTCATTTGAAATGCCTAAAGCATTAGAGGTTAATGGCTCATTAAACAACAGGCTCTATCTGTGCTCACTTCCCCTTCTGTAGGAAAATTCCATCGGGCTTACTGTTTACTGCACTCCCTTGTAAGGCCTTTCTCTTGATCAGTGTCATTTTTACTTCCATTGGATGTGTAGGATTTCCTAGCTCATTCCTTTTTATTGTTTTGAGATTTATATTTTTTTATTGATTAGTTTCCTGAACCAGTTAAAGCCAGCATATGCTGTTTTGAAAATAGGTTCATAATTTTTTCAACATATGCAAATATATACATACGTATGCATACTTTTCATAGCATAAAGACTTTAATTAATTACTACTCACCTCTCTGTGACTAATTTTTTTTTCTTTTTTTTGGCCCCCCCCCCATAAGATTACTCATATTTTGTCTGTAGAGATGAGGGATGTTAGAGATTTTAAAAAGTATTGTTTCTTTGTCCACAACCTGCTATTCTCTCCATCCTCATGGAACTGGTTGGACTACTTTTTCCTGTCTTGCCAAGTTTACTGACTATAGGTTTGTTTTTCCTATATGGTTCAAAATGGTAACGTTTCAGTCTTCTGGAACAGGAAAGAAAAATTAATTTGGTACTGTATTTTCAGGAGAGATCAGGGTTAGTTCCAGAATTCTAATCTTTCAGCTTATCCAAAGAAGGTGCACAGATATGTAGCATAACTTTGAGCGGATAGGAACTGATGTGTTAGTGTTTAAGTGAAGATTTTTCCACAGAGAACTAACAGTCCTCAAGAATGCAATTTAGAGATTCTTCTTCACAAACTGTGCTCACAGGAGAAGTGTACCAATCTTCTTAATTGTTGTGACTTCCAAAAATTCTGTCTTTGTTGTAGTCTTCTAATGTGAAGACATTGAAACCTGTCTGCAATATTTCCCTGCAGATTCCACTGTTATCCCTACCCACAGCACTTTAATCATTTGTCCTGCATCCTTGATCCATCACTGGAAGAAAGAGATTGACAGACACGTGGGTTGTGGCAAGCTGAGGGTCTATTTGTACCATGGACCAAACAGAGATAAACATGCAGAGGTGTAAGTGATAAACCATAAATATGACTGAGAAAAGTAAAATACTACTTAGCAAGAAATTGTGTATATGAGAGTTGAAATTCAGTGGCTGTAGAATGATGGCAGAACCTGAAGTATGGAAATGTGGAGGATCTAGAAGGTCAGACTGATGTCTGCTGTCAAGGTGTATGTAGCAAAACCTTTATGGCCTGTATCCATGCTGAGTGGTTCTGGTGCAGGCTATTGCTGTTCCTGATAAAAAAAAAACTAAACAACCAACCACAGTGCACAAGCGTGGAAGAAACTGCCACTGACAATATCTGCAAGCAAGAGATGTTTTAGAGAATATACCCCTTTTTTATCAGCTGTATGTCTAGATCAGAAAATTTTCTATACTACATTTCTACACACTTTAGACTATGCTGAGCAGTATTTCTAGGTGCCAGATTCTAAATAGGGCTCATCTCATGTGATGTGCATTCTGTGCTACTGGCTTTTACTGTCATCTTGAGCTTACTGTATCTGCTTCCAGTATCCATAAAATGGGGACAATGTATCTGAGCTACGAAGCTCAGTTTTCTATAAAACTCTGCATTTCAGCACTTACAGAACCGTGTTGTTCTTAAACCTTCAGCATGCATTTTGTCTGTCTTGCAAAATGAATTCCTTATTTGTTCTTGCTCCTGACTACTACTTTCCCTTTATGCAGGCTCTCTGAATATGATGTTGTTGTCACAACCTACAGCCTTCTCTCCAAGGAGGTTCCCACAAGCAAAGAGGAAGGGGAAGTCCCTGCTGAGGACCATGATGTTGAGGTGAGAAGCCATATTGTTTTGTTCTGAGGTGTGGCAAGTCATTATGGTTTCAAGGAGCACCTTAGTTATGCTACAGTGAGCAGCAGGTTGAATATTTTTTGCCTCAAGTCCTCTGTTGATTTTGAACAATAAAAAGTCAAGTGATGAGAGAAAGTGCTGAGAAGTGCAGAAAGACAACAGGGAAAAATACTCTCAATAAATCTGTTCTGTAGTAGTATAGAATTACAGTGAATACAGTTGAAATGCCTTAAAAAGTAATTTTAAGAGTGCAATGATGAATCTCATCCTCCTCCTTTTGAGATGCGACTGTGAAGGAACACGAGAATCTCCTGCTTGGTATTCTTTGCTGCTTGAAGCACTGACGTCACTTTAAACTACCAGAAACCTGTTGTGCTCAGGCCATGGGTCAGTCTGAACTGAGACTGAGGCAGCTGCACTCTTGAAGAAACAGTGGGGTATTTGCTAGGCTATGAAAATAATAAAGTGATTGCTGAATGCTAAGTGAAATTGGCTACACAGAGTAGAGGAAATCCCTTGCTGGTGCATATTGTTGTCTCCTACCTCGTGTACAGGTCTAGATGTAGCTTTGAATTTCCTGAAACTTCAAGGTGGCATCTATAAAACTAGAGAGGTCAGAATAATTATACGTGGTCCTTGGTCCCAGCCTAGCAAAATTATAGTGATATGAAATGCCTCTTGGGAAGAAAGATGTGATAAGATGTTAAAAGAAAGAAAAACAGCAAAAGATTAGAAATTGTTATTAAGAACAGGCAAACGTTACATTCTTCAGTTTATAACCTTTAATGGAAGCTCTGAAGAGCTGCTTTTTTTGAGAGCATCTCTTACATGACAGTAAGAGCTCAGATTACTACCAACTAACATCAGGAAAAGGCTTCTTGCTGGAGAAAATATGTTTGCTGGTGGCTCTTTAGAGACCCTAGCAAGGTTATTGCTCTGGATTATAAATAGTCTGCTTTTTCTTTCAGAGTGGGTCATCTCCCTGTTCCCCTCTGCTCAGGGTAGCTTGGGCTCGAGTTATATTGGATGAAGCTCACAATATTAAAAACCCAAGGGTTCAAACCTCTATAGCTGTGTGCAAACTGAGAGCCAGCGCCAGATGGGCGGTAACCGGGACACCAATACAGAATAACTTACTGGACATGTACTCTCTCCTGAGGTGAGCTGGCTGCACTTGAACACATGGACAGGGCTCTGATTCCAGTAAGTCTTTGCTGATGAAGTGCTGAAGTTGTTTCTAAGCTTCAGAGGTTTCTAGGATATATGTGGTAGTGAGACTAGTTCTATTAACACTTCAGGCACTGGGTTGCAAAGGCTGAGGCATTGCGCAAAGCTGACCACGCGTCTGCTGTTGCATGTAGCTATGCTGTTTCCACAGAGGATAAAGGAGAAATTACTTGAGATCTCCTATGTCTCCAAGATGAACATCTACAAAAGCCATTTGAATGAACAGAAGTTTTGTGCAGTAATCCTTGTTCCTACCAGGGCAGCCTGGGAGGACCTTGTTAAAGAGTGTTGTGCTACAAGGGTGTTGAAGGAAAGGGTGAAAACTTTGGCTTCTCTCAACAAGTTATAAACAGGTTAAACTCTGTGCTCTGCATTGCTGAGGGGGAAAAGATTATGAAGGGTGTTGGAGAACCAGACAGAATTTAGATTTGAAATTAATTTTTGATAATTGAAATTCATTTTAAATTAAGAGGTACAGGACTTAGAAATAACAAATAATTATGATTTCTGACAAGTGCCCGTGCTTCTTGATGCCCTTCATTTGCTGGTGATGTTTGAGACGTAACGAGCTAAGGGGAAGTGATGGGTACAGAGCCAGGAATCCACACTTCCACTGTACTAGTGATGGTCAGACTTTTGAGCAAACAAGTTATCAGCATCATTACACTGGAAGTGTTTTACTGCTCCTAGCAGCTGTGGCTGAACTGAAAATGGTTTGTTTTGGATGGCAAGGAATTTGGTTCTTGTCATTCAGGAATAACTGAAAAACTTTTCTTCCCTTGGTATGAAGTCTTCTTCCCTTCTGTTGTAGGTTTCTACGTTGCTCTCCTTTTGATGAATACAAAGTGTGGAAGTACCAGGTAGATAACAACACAAAGAAGGGAGGAGAGAGGCTAAGCCTCTTAACCAGGAGCCTCTTACTACGGAGAACTAAGGACCAGCTGGATTCAACTGGCAAGCCCTTGGTAAGAACTTCACCCTCCACAACCAGACAATCACTCTGCTGTTTTTGTTGCAGCAGCCACTTAGTTCTTTACATGTGTAAGTTTGTTTGAGTGGGGGTTTTTTTTGTCTGCTTTAGTCTCTTGAGCAAGAGGAATGAATGCCTGTGGGATGCTTTGGTTGCCTATCCAGAAAGCAGAAATATTTAATGATTAATTAAACCTTGTAGTTATAAATCACATGGAGATGAGAATATGTCAAGTAATTGCAAGTAGGTGCCCACTTAGTGGAAAGCTAGCCTCGGTCTCTGAGCTAGCTTAGATCCCCAAGAATCAAAGCTGTGTGTCAAATGGATCTGGTGCACTGGCTTTCTGCACTACTTTCTACAAATAGTCTGTTAAACCGAGTATTAGGTCACTGATGTCTGTAAGCTTTTAAAAGGTGTGGTTTTGGTGTACTGTCTGATCTGAATGGGGAACTGAGAAGCTACTTTTACAACACAATAAGTGAATCCCTCCATGGCAGGTAAGTGGCAGTCAATGCTTAGTTGCTTGTGCCTTTTGCTGTTGGATGATGTGGAATAAAGATTTTTATCTTGAGTGTTAAGCAGGGTACTTGGAGTTACGTAGGTATCTCTGTCGTGTCATAATTGCATTAATAAGAAACAAACAGCTATCTTCTGAAACTGAGAATACTATGTTAAATCTCAAAACATTGGTGTTTGTGATGCAGTAAGTACATCTGATCCTGTGTATTTTCACTTCAGGTGTCTCTGCCCGAGCGTAGGACGCAGTTGCATCAGTTAAAACTTTCAGCAGAGGAGCAGTCTGTATACAATGTGCTCTTTGCTAGATCCAGGTATGAATGTGGGGAAGGGATAGGGTACTTTGTGGTTTTCTTACCAGTATGAAAAATCAGAGAGAGAAATCCACTTCAGGAGAGAAGAGCTTTTGGACAAATTCCTGTTAATTTTTTCCCTTTCTGATTATCTGTCAGTTATGTTTGAAAATATATTGCTTGTTCTGGTAATAGTTGAAACTGATACATTTATTTTTTTCCCATATTTTTGTGCCTTGTATGAGCTTTATATTCTAGACTTTTGCTTTATCTCATTGATTTCAAGACTCCAAAGACTTGGAGCTGCAACAGTAGTTCTTAAATGATGATGTGCCAGCACCTGTAAAGGAGAATTTATCTGCTTTGCCCTCTGATAATTGGCAGTTATGTTGGCCTCTCCAGATGGCTGTAATGCAAGCCAGCATCACTTTGTGTTTTCCTAGGGTTTCTTTCAACAGTGTTGCTGTAAAGAGTCTTCCTTACTTTTAAATGTACATTTAAAGATGTCCTTTTGATATGAATAGTGTTATCTATTTGGCCTTGGCTCTTATTAAGATATTCCAATAAACAGACTTGTTTGCCAAAATGGATCTTGGTTTTGATCATATTAAAGTTAAACAAAACTGGGGTTTTTTTTGCGATCATTTTGTGACTAAATGATTAATGAAACTTTCCTTACCTTAATGCACCATCAGCTTGCTTGTTAAGCTCAGGTCCTTCTTGCCTTTTTTCCTGCTGTAAATTCCCACTGTCTTTGTCTTGTTTTTCTAGGTCAACACTACAGTCCTACCTAAAGAGACAAGAGCAGAAAAATGAAGGCAGAGAGTATGCTGGTGGTAACCCATTTGAAAAAGGTTTGAGAAGACCCTCCCCTGAAAACATTTGCAGGAGTGACTCTTAAATGCACAATTAAGGAAGGGGAACAGACCTGGCCACATTGGGTCAGGGCTTAGAAATTCTTTGGAAAATGTTTTGCTGCTCCTCTGATGTTACAAAGAATCTTACCATAATATTCCAAAAGTCCATTCTCACTGTTGTGGCTCTGGGCAAATCTCTTAAACTCCCTGGGTTTAAAATTTCCTTCTGAAATAAAGGTCTATTGCTCAGAGAAGAGATGTCAGTATTAGTATATGGTATGTGGTACTGTGATTTGTGTTGTCATCTTTATTTATTTATTTTAAGTGGGGGTTGATTAGTTCCTGTGTTAAATCAGGTATTTGCTTTCCTGTTGGTTCTTGTTTCTTGTTGATTGAACTCTCGCTGGAGAGAAAATACTTTCCAGAGCTCTTAATGTTTTGTCTTCCTTCCTTGGCAGTTGCACAAGAGTTTGGGCTCAGTCAAAAGGAATTTCTAACAAACTCCCAAAGTGCCTCCCAGGTCTCAAGTACTGTCCACGTCTTGTCCATGTTGCTGAGGCTCCGTCAGTGCTGCTGCCATCTCTCCTTACTGAAAGTGGTAATTGCATTGTATTGTAGTGGTGTGGGGACTTTTAAAAGTGTTTGTGTTAGTTAACAGACTTTGTAACACTCTTGCATCACTTAGCTAGGGGTGTATGAACTGAGCCATTTCTAGGACTGTGCCCTATAGCCTGAGATGTTTTAGATAGGCATGCTTCCTACTGAAGAGTTCCCCAGCATGACCTGTGTGGGCAGCTGTGTCTGGAAATACCTTTATTCAGATTAAAAAGAAAATAGAATTTTAATGGCAAAGAAGTTGTCTTGATATTAACCTGGTCTTGAAAAGCACACAAGTGCAGCTTATTTGAGAGGCTTGTGTGTTAGGGAGCTCTGTAAGTGCACTGACTGAAGTTGCCTGGCATGAAGTAGAGCAATCTTTCCAAAGTCCTTTGCTCTGTCATATAAAGCAGCTGTAGAATAAGTGCAAGTATTAAGGGAAAGGCAGGGATTTATCTTCTGACATCTTTAATCCTACAATTGTTAAATGCTATGGGAGGGGGAATCTGAGGAGACTGGACCTACACTCCCCCATCTTGGGGCAGAATGAGGGGCCAAAGGGACTGTTGGTCTGACCCAGTAGTGTTTCTTAATCATTCTGTCTTCATATTGCATAGCTTCCTTCAAACCCACTGTCAGCAGACATCGTGCAGACTGTGGGCGAGTGCTGAATTTTATCTCAGGCTTGATTGTGATCCCTTATTATATTGCTTTCTTCCTGTAGGCTCTGGACCAAGTTAACTTGAACAGTGAAGGCCTTTCCCTCTCCATTGAGGAACAACTTGGTGCTTTGACCCTGTCTGAGCTCCAGACTCCCGATTCCAAGTCAACAGTCTACCTCAATGGCACAGCTTTTAAAACAGATATATTTGAAATTACCAAGGAGAGCACCAAGGTATTGTGATTGTGGTTTTCTGACCTTCCCTGAGAAGCTTGGATTTCAGCAATTTGTCTTTCAATTTGTTAATGAATTGTCACACCTTGATAATTGCAGATCAGGCTAAGTTGGCAATTTAGATGAAGTCAGGCGAGTATATGTATAGTCTGATGAACCCCTTCTGGGAAGGCTCCAATTTATCAGGTCTTGATGGGTAGTTTAATAATGCTGTGAGAATCTGACAGTGCTGACAAACTGTCAGTGAAAATCTTGAGCACTTAGTTCACAGAAGTTGCAAAAAGCCTGCATGTGAGAGCATGGTGCTTGTGAGGAGCTAAAAAAATGGGATGGCAGCAAGAGGAGATGTAGTAATAACTTGGCTTGTCACAGGAAGGTTGGTATCTATAAAACAGTTTTATTTGGTTTCTTAACTCTCTTAAAATATCTTGAAAGTCTGAGCATGGAAGAAATTCTAGCTGAAAAGTAATTTTAATCACTTCCGTTTTTAGTGAATAGCCAAGCATGAGCTGGGTTATGACAGCAAGCAGACTAACTTTTTTCCCCCCCCCCCCCTGCAGATAGCTCACCTCTTGGCTGAACTGAAAACTATTCAGAGTCACTCAGAGTCTCAGAAAAGGTTAGTAAGCATATCCTTTTCTTTAGTCATAGCGATTGAGAGAAGCACGTCTCTTGATAGCGGCAGAAATGGTTCAAAGCAGTTGAATACAAAACTTCTGATATGGTAAAATAGTGGCAGTGCTGCAGTAGTTGAAATCTGATTGTCATAAAAAATCTAAGACAAAAGAGGGTAGTTTAAAAAGAAGCTAAGTGTAAATGTAGGGGAATGTGTGAGGAATCTCAGACCTTGAGGCCCAGGAGGACTCTCTTCTCCAAAAACAGAATTGGGAAAAACTTGGTTGTGCTGAGAAATATTTGCCCTCAGCTCTGCAACCCGCCTCAGGAAAAAAATAGGAGAATGAAGTAGTAGTTAAAACTGAATCTGTTTGAGATAAGGGAATACACTGATCAGAGGACTTAAGTGTTGCTGAAGTCCTGCAGCTCTCATTATGCAAGTTCTGTGTAAGACTGCAGTGTTAGAGAGTTTTCTCCTTGGTTTTGTTCAACAGCGTAGAATGCACTTACAGGTGTGTGGCTGCAAAGTAGTTGCACTTGAGGTGTTGTGCTGAGGGTGGGTTGGAAGGGGAAGTCCTGTTCTTGGGCAACTCCAGAGATGTGGAAAGCTTTTTTCCCCAAAATCTCTTCCAAAAAGCATTCCCATCATAAGAATAAGAACACCCACATTACTTTTGTTCCCTACCAAAAAGCTATTGAACAAATTATTGCCTCCCAGACTTTAATCCAAAAATAAGGGAAGTGAGAGGCCCAGGGAAATCCAAGTTTGGTGTTGCTACTGATTAAATTTGCAGAAAAATCTCAGAATTGTGATTGGTAGGTGGCAATGTAAAATCCAAAATTAAGAGGCGAAAGTTAGACTTAATTTGTCTGAAGTTTATTGGATATTAGCCTTCCACAGCAGATTCTCCCACTACACCTGTAGATGAATCTATTTCTGGATTGGGAAGGGACTTGACTCCAGTTTGCAGTGGGGAAAAGTGCATGAATCATTGCCTCCTCTTGGGTGAGACATTGCAATAACCAAGCTGTTACAGTACTAACAGATCTTGTTCTAAACTCCCTTTTCTGTCTCCAGTGTTGTTGTGTCTCAGTGGACCAGTATGTTGAAAGTTGTGGCTGTGCACCTCCAGCGACTGGGGCTGAAGTATGCAACAGTGGATGGCTCTGTCAATCCTAAACAGAGAATGGATGTGGTAGAAGAGTTCAACAACAATCCCAGAGGGCCTAAGGTATGCAGTCAGGGCAGAGAAACAGCTACTAGTGCTGCTATGATAGCTGACTTCAAGATTCCATTTACTAGCACCACTTTTATTTGGACCTCTAGGTGCCAAGATCAGCAGGGAAAGAGGCAGCTATAAAAACATGTATATCTGATAATGGGCAGGAGCAGCTGCTGAAATGCTCCTTTTGATGTTAACCTGAGATTATCTGGCTCCAAAGCTAGTTCAAAGGTTGTTCAAATCTTCAGTGTGTTCAAAGATGTTTTTGCAACAGGGTATTGTAGAAGATATGGGGCCAGTTAGCTCTATTCAGCAGATTGGTTATTTCCAGTTTATGTCACTGTGTTGGAAGATGTCTCTCTGTATCACCTAGTTGCCAAGGAACCTGGAAGACTTTCTTATTGTTCTCCAGCACACCAGATACTTTGTGCCAGACTAATCCTTTTGAGAAGAGTGAATGACAAATGAATATGTCAATGATGCTAAAATTAACAAGAGCTTATCTCACCCCAGTATAAAGATAGGAAGATTTGGCTTGGGGTGAGAGAAGTCAGTGTTGCACACTTCCAAAATAAGGTGACCTCTCAGAGTTCTTTCATTTTTAAGGTGGTTTTTTGTTTGGTTTTTTTTTTTAATAGTGATTAACTACAGTGTTTTTGCTTTCCTAGTTTCTAGTCTGAAATTTTGGCTAAAGCAAGGGAGCCTGCCAGGTGACTAAAGAAGTCTGAGTCCAAATTCATTGTTCAAACTGGTACACTTTCATCTGAAGACTGATGTTCCTGTGACCGAGGAGGACAGGCTGTCTCCTCTGAGAACAGATCTGTGACTGGAAGTGGAGAATGTGATGCATTAGCTTGTTTTATTTGCTGGATTTCTTGAACAAGTACTATCTAAAAAATAGATATTTGTCCTTCTAGCTTTGAACTTAAACAAATAAACATTTCTGCCAGCTATATAAATAGCTAACTCCTTAACCAAGATCAAGGTAGTATAACATGAAATTGAGTAGTAAATATATCTAGCAAGTGTCTGTGTCCTTAATGGAGTTATTTTCCTGCTGTACAAGAAATCTTCTCTAAATTGACCATCTGCTATATCCCTTTTCCTCCCCAGCTACTCATCTTTTTCTAAATACTAGGTTATGTGGAAACAAAGTGAAAGGAGTAGCAGACCATTTCAGTCCAATTGCTTGTGTTTAAGTAATCATTATTGTTGTTAATTCAGAGTTGGTGCTGATTGCTCCCAGTCTTGGCAACAGGCTGCCATCAGAGAGGCTGGTCATTTGAGTGGGACACGGGAAGAGCCTGAACTTTTCAGTCCTTTCTCTAGTCTGTAAAAACTAGGGGTAATACATACGGAATGGTAGGCTGACCTCTGAGCCATGTCCAGGCTTTTGTGCCTTATCAAGTAGCATCTGGCAAGCTCTCAAATGCATAACAAATGTACACATGTAGTGTAAATGTCATAAACGGATCCTCTGTTCAAATTAATATGTGGAAAATAGGAATAGTTCATTTCCTGGAAACAGGCTCCTTAATTGAACTCTCTTTTGCTCTTTGAAGGTAATGTTGGTCTCGTTGCTGGCTGGAGGTATTGGCCTGAACTTGACTGGAGGAAACCACCTCTTTCTGCTTGATATGCACTGGTAAAGAGAAACAAAGTTCCATCTCTCAGGATGTATGCAGGGCATGCTGTTTTCTTCCTCAACACATCTATCGTGTCTTTGGATACAACTGGCTTAAGAGGGAAGTGTTTAGCTGAGCATAAGGGCTAATGACTAGTTGTAGAAAAGTGTTTTTACTAAGCCCCCTTCCAAGACACTGATCAGTCAGGTGCTCACCACAGTGAAATACAGTTCTGTAGGGGTAAAAAAAATAATAGAGGAGGATAACAGCAATCAAAAAGAAGCAGGTATGCAGTCTGTGTCACAAAAAGGGTACTGAGGACTTTGCAGTCCCTGGCTTAATTTCTTGCAGTAATAAAAATAGTACAGTAATGCCTACAGGGAATTTGTCTTGAAACAAATCGATTGTGTTGAGCATAGTTGGTAATCAGGCATAGCTGGTGTACCTTGGGGATTTAGAGGGCTATGAAAACAGTGCATATGAGCTCATGATGTTCATGTTGTCTCTCAAATCAGAATCCCAATTTTTTAAACTAAATATTGCTCATGGGAACTTACAAAGAAAAGTGATGTGTTTCAGTCCAAAACAGCTGCTGAATGGCAGCATTAAGGAGATGTTTCTACAATATGGAAGTTTTGCCAACAAGTATTCCCTCTAACTCTGTCAAACAGAACTATTTCTTATGTAAATATTCTTGAGTGAAGGCCTCTTTCAATGGAGTTTGCCTTCCTGCTTCACTTTCCTCACCAGCTACTCAGGTTTTTGTGGGTACTAACTATTGGCCAGAAATATGGGGCTACATGGAGCAGTCGTCTGACTCACACAGCTGACTTTGTGTGGAGTTACAGCATACTTCTACCAGGGGCAAAGGAAAATCTGGTTGGGTGAATATTGGCGATCAAGCTAGTAAACCTAAGGTAACCTAGGAGCAGTTTTAGTCCTATGGAGGAAGAAAACAGGATGCTCTGGAGTCAGACAAATTAGGCAAGCACAGAGGCTTTGATGTTTCAGTTATTCCTGAACATAACCCCTTAAGCTTTTTTTCTCTTTTTTTTTTTTTCTTTTTTTAATCTCCCTTCCTTGCAGGAATCCTGCTCTCGAGGACCAGGCATGTGACCGCATCTACCGAGTGGGGCAACAGAAGGATGTTGTGATACACAGGTTAGGCTGTTCCTTAGCAGTAAATGAGGCTGTTGCTGCTCATGTACTGTCTGGCTTTAGCTGATGAGACAAGGCCGTGGTTTGAGGCTTGTTTCTTTACTTAGAGCTAGGCACAAGGTCTGATCATGGGATTGAGATAAAGACACCACATGAAAATGTTTCTATGTGACACTTGCTTGCATGTTGCTGTCCTGATAGCTAGCAGTGGTTTATTGGTTTTCAACCAGTGGTTTAATGAGAATGTCCTGTTCATTCCTGAGAGCAATTTGATTTCTAAGCCATTTCTCTTCTCTTATTGCATGGAGATTTTTCACCATGCTCCCTAAGCCTGGATCTTTCTAATATCACATATAGAGCACTTCTCCTAAGTGTCAAAGTTGGCTTTTAGAAAAAGTATTGTAATTGTAAGTACTAGAAGGCTAGCTTAGTTATTGTAAATGCACAGCAAATTCAAAGCAACTGGAATTAAAATGCTATTTTGTGTACAATGCTTTTAGTATAAAAGGTGCCATCAGTTTTGAAGCAATCATTACAGGATTTTGTTACAGAATTGCTATTGCTTCAGATGACCAAAGTTGAGGCCTAAAGTGCATCAGACTTTTATTTGAAATATTATAATACCTGGATATGAGAACAGCTATTTTCTGTGCACAGGTATATTTTGTCAGTCACATAATAGGCTGTTAATTTTTAAGTGAGATGAGTCTTTGGAAATTTACTGGAGAAATGCTTATATAATGGTTGACACTTCTTCCTAGCAGTTGAGATGATGTGGCTTTGGTTTTTTAGGTTTGTCTGTGAAGGAACGGTAGAAGAAAAGATCGTACAGCTCCAAAGGAGGAAGAAAGTTCTTGCCCAGCAGGTGCTGTCAGGCAAAGGGGAGGCTTCGTCTAAGCTCACTCTGGCTGACCTCAAAATTCTCTTTGGCATCTAGTTACCCCTTACGGTACACAATGGAAAATTATTTTATACCTAGAAGTAACTGTGCAGACTTCAACAAAGGACTGCTGTTTTTCTGTGGTCATTTATTTTGAACAAATAACTACGTTTTTGTAACTGTTCCAGGAAGAGAAGTTACCAACTTCAGGAATTTGTTTTAATACTAAAATTAGATGGTGTATCCAAAGGCAAATAAAGTTATAAATTAAGCTATTGTTTAAAACACTTTTGAGTAAATATTAAACACAAACAGTTGCTTGTTTCTTGGATTCCTATGTATGTGCTTTTTAGTTAGAAAACTTTCTTTCCTCTTCAGGACAGGAGAAGTACAGGCGTAAGTGAAACAAGAACAAGAGAGACAAGTGTGAGGTAGGAAAGTTCAGAGGTTGAGTGCTGAGGTTGGGTGGGCATGAAAGAAGAAAAAAAAAAAGTATTTTGAGCACAATACTAAAAAAGACTATATAAACTTTAGAATGTATAAGTAACAAAATGAAGGCAAGTTTTAGAGGTATACTTCATTTTCTCTTATGTTTCTTAGGAGGACTTTTTGTATCTATGTGTTTGAGTGCCCTGCTCAAATATTTATTCAAGCAGAGAAGTAGATTTCTGTTATGTTCCTGTGAAACAGAACCAGAATTCTTGATGTGGAGTTCTCTTATGAGTATTAAATAGTGTAAGGTGGTGCAAACCTTTTAATGTAGACTTAATTATTCCTTAAAGGGGCTCACATTTTTTAATAGTAGATGAGTTGCAAGTCTTTGATTATTGGTTTGTATTCTCTCTTCTATCAAAAATGGTATGTGTTGGTCAGTGAATTTTTAGGCAATTGTTCTTTATTCATAGTGCATTTTCCATCTCCTCCTGCTGTGTCCCTAGCCATATCCACTACTTATTATGGTTTTATATTGATTACCCATTTCTCTGGGATTTGGCACAGTTCCCATAAGTTCCATAGCAAATGAGGGGGCTTTTGAAGAATTTATTTTTAATGCTAAGTGGTAGAGCATAACAAGTTAAGAGTGCTGATAAGAAACTAGATCTTGGTTCCTGTGTGGTCATTCCCCATGGAAAAAGACAATAGTGTTTTGAGTGAAGGAGAGCTCTATTTGCTGATCTGTGGTTCTTGTTGGTACAACAGTGTCCTGGTGGGATAGATAGGTCTGTTGGTCATTTTTCTTACCTGCCTTAATATGATGTGCAAGTGAAGCTGTGGGATTATTCCAATTTATTACACAG